>PVJA010039120.1:0-19355 GCA_004027025.1 Myocastor coypus | reverse complement strand
TCCTCCTCCTCCTCCTCCTCCTCCTTCTTCTTCTTCTTCTTCTTCTTCTTCTTCTTCTTCTTCTTCTTCTTCTTCTTCTTTTCTTCTTCTTCTTCCTACATTGCCCCATACCTTTTTTTCCCCCTTAAATGGATCTGAGTGGTGCTTCTTATGTGCATATCTTTTTTTTTCCTTTTTTGCAAATTTTCTCCTTCCCCCATAGTTCATAGGGGCTTGAGCGAGTTTCAGATTAGGTCTACTTGAAAAATACCTATCCATCATTAATTTTAAATAGTCTTCCCACCTCCAAAGACTATTTTCCTTGTTGTACTTTGGGATGTGGTTTATGACAACCAAATGAGAAGAATTTCTGTGGCAAACACAGCTGAATTGGGATTGTAGGTCTCAGACACGGAATGACTAGTGTAAGAGACATCAACGGCAAGACCGTCTCAGATCTTGGTCATGGCAACTCATGCAAGAAGCTATTGAACTAGCCCCATTTCCTATGGATGACAGACCACACAAGCAGTGAGGAAAAGCAAAAGTAAATGAGAAGAATAAATACAGGGGTCCAGTTTGGTGGGATGAACTAATCTGCCTAGAAGACTCCAGATACATGAAGAGGAGGTGCCCAGACAGAAATCAGAGCAACTAACTAAAAGGCAAATTCCCCATTGACGACCTGCTTTGTTACATAGCTGTAATGTTTGCTCCTATGTCTAAACCACAAAACCATTAGCTACAAAAGTTCATCAATATCTAAGTTTCACTAGCTGTTACTAGTATTGCTAATTGTACTATCGTAAATAGGATACCACATCTGCCTTACCCGCTTGTTCTCCCCTGGGTAACAATATCAGGAGGCACTTGGGTAGTAAGCTCACCAAAGACCTATACTGAAGGATGGAGGACAGTGCCAAACAGAAACCAATGTCTCACTGTCACTCAATAGAGAAGACAAAATCTGGGAACACATAGAGCAAAATTTCTTACATAGAAGACACCTCAAGAACTCCCTTTAAGGAGAGGTTTTGATATAACTGCCTTCTATCAAACTTTCACAAAAAAGTATCACAGGAATCAAGATAAACAGTTCTCTCAGACATAGAAAATGACAAAAAGAAGGAGAAAAATGTAGTGTCAGGCCCAGAGCTCATGCAAAACAAACCCAAGAGACAACAGCATGGAAACAGTTGAAAATCACACACAATAGTATTCAAAACAGAAATACCTAGGAATCAATCTAACAAAGAACATAAAATATCTCCATATTAGGGCAGGGGAGATAGCTCAGTGGCTTAAGCACTTGCCTGGCAAGTGCAAAGTCCAGAGTCAATTACTAGTGCCAAAATAATAACAATAAAGACCTCTACACTGAAAACTACAGTATTCTGGGAAAAGAGACTTAAGAGGTTATCAGAAAATGGAAAGATAGCCCTTGCTCTTGGGTAGGAAGAAACAATATAGTGAAAACGTAATTTAAAAATTGTTATACAGATTTAATACAGTTTGGATCAAAATTTCAATTCTCTACATGTCTCAGAGAATTAGAGAAATGCTCCTAAAATTAACTGGGAACCAGAAGAGACCTAGACTAGCAAAGGCAATCCTGGGCAACAAAGGTAAGCTAGAGCACCTCACAATCCCTGACTTAAAATTACACTACAAAGCTACTGTGATAAATCAGCATGACACTGGGGAAAAAAAAAACAGGCCTGACAATAATGGAACAGATTAAAAGGTGCAAAAACAACTTCAGCAGCACTGAGCCACCTTATGTTTGACAAAGGAACCAAACACATTCATTGGAAGAAAGACAGACTCTTTACTAAATGGTGCTAGTAAAACTAGCACTGTGCATGCCAAAGACTAAAATTGCACCCATATCTTTCGACATGCACTAAACTAAATTTGAAATGGATCAAAGATCTAAACATTAAAAGAAAAACATGAAATCTACCATATGATAGAATCGATAAAACTTAAGGACATTAGCTAGGCAAAGAGTTCATGAATAAGATCCTCAGCACACAGGAACTACTCTAAAGAATCAATAGCTGGGATTTCATTTCATTAAGAAGCTTTTGTATAGAAGGGAAACCACCAACAACCCCCCGCCCCGGACTTCCTAAACGTAAAGGCTCAATTAAAAAATGGGCATCTGAAAGGAATACATACTTCTCAGATGAAGAAATACAAACAAAATGAATATATGAAAAACATGTTCAACATCATTGGTCATTTGAGAGATGCAAATTAAAACAACCCTGAGATTCCATGTCACCCCAGAGATAATAGCTATTATCAAGAAATGGACCAATAGCGAGTGCTGGAGAGGAGCTGTGGAGAAATGGAAACGCTTCTCCACTGTTGGTGCGAGTGTAAGCTGGCACAGCTACTGTGAAAATCAGTGTGGAGATTCCTCAAAAAACTAGGATAGGAGGCCCCATTTGACCCAGCTTTTCCTCTTCTGGCTATCTTTCCAGAAGAATTAAAAACATCATTTTATAGCAATATTTGTGCACCTCTATTTATAGCAGTACAATTTCTAATAGCTAGATATTGGAAACAACCCAAATACCCATCAACCAAAGAATGGATAAAAAGGGTTGTGGTCTTTTTATATAATGGAATACTACTTAGCCATAAAGAAGAATAAAAGGGAGACTTTATGGAAAAATGGATTCACCTTGAAACCATTCTCTTAAGTGAAATACACTAGGCACACATGTGTAAACATCCTATTGTCTCCCTAGAATGAGAAAGTAAAAGAATAAATAAAATTCAAAATGTACAACACATGCTGTACAATGGGAAGAAACTTTAGAAGGAAAGAGCAACTGAGCTGAGGGAATGGAGAAAAAAATATAGAGAGAAGTTCATGTAGTTACACTACTAATTTCTCTTAGCCAATTAGGGAGAAAGGTTTGTGCTAATATTGTTTGAACGATCAAATGCTGATATCGTATACTCTGAGTAACTAAAGCTAACAATATGTAATGCATTAACTAACCATTGTTATCCTCCTATTATCTTGTTTTGAAGTTTTGAGGTTTTTTTTTTTCTTTGTCTCTCCCTTTAAAATTTAAAAGAGTGGTCCACCAGATACCTCAGCAGACTAAAGTGCCTACTTTAGGCAGATGCAGGGACCGGGGTTTGATCCATGGTGTGCTGTGCTGAGATGGTCATAGAGGCTGGGTGTGGTGGCCTGCGCCTGTGATCCCAGTGCATGGGAGGCTGAAAACAGAAGGATCACGCCGTGTCCAATCTGTGCAGTGAGACCTTGTGCTAAATGCCAACAAACAAACAAACAAACAAATACAAATCTGGTTAGGAAAGTGAGGCGGTCATCCTGTGGTTATTGGGGAGCGCGTCTAAGGCCCAAGGCGCCACTGATATTGATGATTCTGGCTGCGGGCCGGGGCATGGGCAGAGACATACCCAATGTTCTCATACATTAGTGCAGCGCAGGCTCTTGGTGAGGAGGATGGGCTGGCAGCGCCGCTGCGCAGCAAGCAGCCACGTGGTCCCTAATACACTTGGGCGCAAGGCCGCTGTAGCTGCTTTCAACACGCATGGCTTTTGAGGAGGGCAGGGCGTCAGCAAAGAGCTGGAACCGCAGCTTCTGGCGCTGGCACGTTTGGCGCACGGGTGATTCAGTGGAGCCCATGTCTTCAGGAGTAGCAGCTGCCCGGAGAGCTCCCTCACTCACTGACCCATGCAAATGGGCGCACGCACACATTGTGGGCGAAATGGGGAGAAGAAGGAAACAGCTGGAAAGCCTGCCAGGCCTTGCCTCTCCCCAGAGCCCACCGGAGGCCCCAGGATGGCAGCGCCAGTCAGCCTCGCCTTAGGCCTGTTGCTCACAGGCCTCCCCATCCATTCTCCATCTTAATCCCGGTGTGGTATCCTGACATTTCTGGGGATACATTGTAAAATTTTGATTTAGAGGAAATTTTCAACTTTCAACTATAAAACTTCTTTTCATAATATTGAGCAAAATAAACAGGACACGCAGAGAGTCACGCCTACAGCCAGCTGTTCATCTGTCTTAGCAGTGCCATGGTCCTTGAGCGCAGAACCCTCTCCAGCCCGACTCCTTGCTTATCTTCTTTCCTGCTTGGCATCCACTCGCCATAGACCATGTAGCACGACCGTGATGGAAGTGGACTCCAGACCTTACCACTCAGCAGCTTGAGATCTTTCAAAGACTTTTTACTGTCTAAGAGTAAAAATCTAAATTATCTCATTCTTTACTGTGGCCTTCACGGTTTTGCACCATCTGGCCATAAAATGTACATCTTTAGATGCACTGCAGACCACTTATCCTCTTGCTTTTTGAATTTTACCCCATAGTTGCATTTTTCTGCTTCATAAAGATGCTGAAGTATCTTATTATGCTCAAAGTACACAAATAAACACGAGGTTGAAACCTTTGTTTTCTCTGCTAAGGAGGCTCTTGGCTTGGAGTTTGCATGGTGGTGTTCTCCTTCCATAGAAAAACCTCTGACCCTTGGAGAAAAACCTGTCTCCTCCAAGGAGCCTGTCCCGACCATTGTATCGAGGGAGAGGTTACAGTAATAATCCCCTGCAAATGTGCTCTCTCTCTCTCTCTCTCCCTCTCTCTCTTCTCTCTCTCTCCCTCCTCTCTCTCTCTCTCTCTCTCTCTCTCTCACACACACACACAATTTTATTCAGTGTACAAGGTATGATGGAAATATACGTGATTGTCTAAATTAACAATGTATTGCAGTGGAGCACACATTACCTTAATCTTGCTCAAAAATACTCTTTCTCAAAATACAGTGCATCTGTATCCACCTTCCACACTGCACCTGGCACCTCCGACCTTGGCTCTTCCCCAAAGGCACAATGACTGTGAAAGGTCAACACTCTGAATGGACTCAGGACTTTGTGACCCATGACAACACAAATAGACACTCAGGAAAGAGGCTTCGGGAGCTGCTTCAGACGGTGAGAAGGAAGATGGGATAAGAGCCTCTGAAGCAAGGGGTGTGTTTTGAGGGGAATTAAAAGCAACGTGTCTTTTACTGTGATGAATTTTTAAAATTTAAATCATTCACTGTAATTTTCATTCAAAGTTCACATTAATGCATAGGAGGTGAATGGTTTAGAAAAGTATGCAGAAGTTTTACACAGAAGTTTTTACCATTGTTGGGCATTACTTTTTCTGTCTACCATTTATTAGCTAACTTCACTGTGTACATTTATGCGCTTGCCTTTTGTTCCATCAGAGCAGAGATTTTGGATCTTGCTGCTCTTTAGGCACATTTATCTTGCACCGAAAATAAAAGCTGACCCTTATTCCCTGAAGGGGCAAATGGACTCTAGGGGGAAAAGGCACAGGGTGCACAGGGGCTGGAGTGTCACCTCGGTACAATGCTTCACAGAGTTCTGTTTCTTCTCTAGCCTTTCACACACCTCAGAGTTTCACAGCAGTGATGTGGTTTTCATCTTGGCTGAACATTTACACTGATGTGCTGTGCAAAATGTCAGTTGATAAATTTCTTCAAGCAGCCTGCAGCCTGCAAGCTCTGGACCTCTCTATACCCACTTTCTGGACCACAAGTCAGGTACCGTTCTTCAGGGAGAGCTGTCAGCACTGGTACAATGAATGCCAGTGCAGGTCCTACCTAGCAAATGCCCCCGAGGAAGTCTGATGAGCTCATTCCATCCGTGGCCACCCACCTTGTGACCAGCCACCTGCCTCTTTATCTCCAGCTCCTTAAGTCAGGAGTCCTGCTCAGCTCCACCTCTTGCCGCTGAGGAGGTCAGCCAAGGTCAGGGCTGGAATAAGCATGACTCATACTCTGCTTCGCCTCTCTGCTAGGCACAGCCCCGGGCCTGATGACGACTGTGATTTTCCAGGCTTGGTTCTCAGACCTGTGTTTGCATCCCTGAAACATGGGCCCATGACAGAAAACCCAAGCTGACTTGGACAGCAGGGTGATTAGCATTTAGAAAGAAAAAGAAGACGAAGGAGTTTTGACTGCCTGGTTCTACCCAGTGTGGTTCTGTCCATTTTAAACACCCCACATAGGCTTGTGCAAAGAAAAGCAATTATTACTAAAAGCTGTTATTCTGAAAGATTCCAACCATATACACAAAATCTAACAGTGGTACAGTACATAATTATAATACCAGGCTGGATTTGATGAGATTTTTAAATGATTCACTTGCTTTAGCGTCTCTTGCCATTAAAAAAAAAATAGAAGATTATATATCCAGTATGTCCACTCCCGGTTCTGTTATCTCCCTTCTTTCTCAGTGGTAGTCAGTAACAAAGTAGCATTTACTGTTTTCTACATAGTTTTATACGTCCCTCTACCCATGAACTTGATACTTAATTGTTTAGCTGCTTTCAAATGTTTATATAAAAATCACCATTCCTGGCAAGGGAGATAGTTTATTGGTCTAAATGCCTGCCTGGCAAGTGTAAGGACTTGGGCTTGATCCCCAGTACCATATACCACGACAGCCTCAGAACTCCAGGCATGCTATGTTGGCCCTGAGACCGAGCGTGGTGGGGCACACCTGTAATCCCAACACTGGAGAGGCTGAGACAGGAGGGTCACCACGAGTCCGAGCTGCATGTGGAAACTCTGTATCAAATAAACAAACAAACAAATAAATCTTTTTTCTTTCATTTCGTAATCCATGTTTGTTCTAATAGATTGTATTTATGTGAGTGGTCTTTGCAGATACAGTGCAATGGCCAGCTGTCTCTGTCAACTGTACAGGCTGGGCTATGACGTCTAGTTATTCCCTTAAACACTGAGGTAGGTATTGTTGTAAATGTCTTTTGTAGATCTGATTAAAGCCTATGATCAGTTAATTTTAGGCAAAGTAAATGATTCTGCATAAATTACACGAACTGATCCAATCAGGTACAAGGCATTAGAGAGCCAGTTGAAAGCCAGGGTGGAGGATGACACGGAAAGGAGGCAGTTCCACCAGTGGGCAGCACCGGCCTGCCCTGTCTGACTGTCTCCTGTGGACTTCAGACATGCCTAGCCAACCGCTCCTCCTGCCGCGAACCACTTAATGCTAAATCCCACTAATTCTGTATGCATTTCCTTGAATTTCCAAATATCTGTGTAAAAATTGTGTAACTGCTTATATCACATTGTATAGAACGTTATTAGAATATCAATGATGGTCAGAAAATATCAATTCCAAGCTAAGTCAAAGATATTTAATACTCAGAAAGCCAGTGATGATAAGCTCAAGTACCTATGCTATAGAGTAATAGTATCACAAAGCTTTTCTGCTGGAGGGTTGAGAATGTAAGTTAACAGACCAAAAATTGGAGAAAAAGAAGGGCTATGAGGATAGCCAATATTATGGCCCTAGCCCTTCAAGGTCAGTAAGGACTCAGGATATAAGAGAACCTGTGCTGTAATATCCTATAACTCAGAGGTGTCCCAAATTTTCTCTGTTGAAAATGGACTAGCAGAATACAAGCCCTCTAACCACCTCTGGACTGATATTGACATTCTCTCTCTCTTCTTCCCTCTCCCTTCTTCTCCTCTCCTTCCCTCCATCCTTCCTCCCTTCTTCCCTTTCTCCCTTTCTCCCTCCCTCCCTCTCTTCCTCCCTCTCTCCCTCTTTTTTTTTTTTTTTTTTTTTTTTTTTTTTTTTTTGTGGTACCAGGGATTGAACTCAGGACCCTGCACTTGCCAAGCAAGCACTTATTTCGCTGAGCTGTCTCCTCGGTCCACCTTTTTCCTTTCTTCTTGGTTATACAGAAATAATCAGTAGATTTTTCTTATTAAGGGCCAACAGTGAAAATTTTAGGCTTTCTGGGCTACATAATCTCTGCAGCAACTATTCTTCCATAATGTTAATATACAGTCTAAAAATAGTTATAGATAGTATGTGAATAGACAGGTGTTGTTAGTTTTCAATAAAGTTTTATTCATACAAATAGGCATTCTCAACTGAGAACTGTAGTTTGCCTGATAGTATGGCATTGTATGAACATAAATTGGTTTATTGCTTGTTTATTTATTTATTGGTGAACCCCCTCCACAATATCACACACAGCTGTTAGTGAGATGCCTGCCTACTACTCTTGTATTCCTTTCTTTGTGCATGTATTCTCAAGTTTTTCTCAATTTAGCTAGAAGAGAATTACTAATCACAGAAGATATGAATTATTAAGCAAGCAGTCTATATAGTGCCAAATTACCTGCTAACGATACTGTTCCAAATTACCCTCCTGTTAATATTGCACGACGGTTCCAGTTGCTTGGCATTGTCCTTAGCACTTGGAGTTGTCGGACTCATACTCACAATCCGATGAGTGCTAAGTCATGCCTTTCTTTAATTTAGATGTACCTCATGAATAAAAATGAGAAATAGCTTTTCATGCATAGACTTCTATTCATATCTTTTCTTTAATAAAGGGTCTGTTCAAAATTTTTTGGCCTTTAAAAATTGAGTTCTGTTATTAGTAAGTTTGATGAGCTTTTTTATATTAGGACATAAATCTTTTGTTGATGTTAATGTAAACGCTGCTTCCACATCTGCAGCTTATCTTTTAATTTCCTAAAATGACTTTGGCAGAGCAGAAGCTTAATTATTTTTTATATTATTGCTGGCTCAGCCTGCCCTGGGGGTGGGGCTGGTACAGTATGTGGTGATGGGGATCAAAACTCAGTCCCTGCATTTGCCTAAGCTTTCCTAAGCAGGCACTTTAGACCACTGAGCCATCTCACCAGCCTCTGAAGCTTAACTCTTAAGAAATCAAATTTATCAGTTTATCCTTTTATGGACTTTTGTTTCCAGGGATGTATCTAAAAAAGTCTTTGCTTAACTCAAGATCACAAAGATTTTCCCCTTCTTCTCTAGGAGTTTTAAAGTTTTCATTATTATATTTAGTTATAATATATTTTTAGTTTATTTTGGATATGGTAAAGATATTGACTAAGATTTTTTTGTGCACATGATGTCCAATTCTTTCAGCAGTATTTATTCAAAGAATATCCTCTATCTTCTTTGCATGCTTTTCAAAAACCAACTGCTCCTGGGTGCAGGTCAATTTTTGTGCTCTGTGCTCTGTCTGTCTTCCTGCCAACATCATGCTGTTTTCATTGCTGTAGCTTTGGAGTAATTCTCCAGTCTGATAGCATGAATCCTCGATTTTGTTTGTCTTTTGCAAAGCTATTCTAATTTATTTGCATTTCCTTACCAATATTGGAATCAATTCTGATTCTACAAAGTATCCTGCTGAGATTTTGAGCAGGATTGTATTGAATCTGTAAATCAAAATGGGAATAGCCACCACTCTAACAATAAACACAGTATGTATCTTTCTATATATTTGGTTTCTTATTTCTTTAATCAGTGTTTTCTTTTTTTTAAAAAAAAATTGTAAACAGATTGTATAAATACATTTTGTTAGCTTTATATCTATGTGCTTTCTCTTGTTTTGGGTGCTACTATGTTTTGAGTACTAAATTTCTCTTCCAATAACTTCTATATTGAGGGCTTGACTCCTGGGGCAGCAGTATTTACAGGTGGGGAAAGCAGAGATGAACGGGTCACGGATCATGAGGGCACTAACTTTTCATCACTGGGTTAATCTAATGATGAGTTTATAGCTGAATGGGCTACTAGGAAGTAGGGCTCAGCTGAAGGTCATGGGTCACCCAAAGCAAGCCTTCGAAGGTTGTATCCTGTCTCTACCCAGTTCTTCTACCTTTGTCTCTCCTCTAACCCCACCCCCACTTCCTGGTGCCATGAGGCAAGCAGCATTCCTCTGATGTCTCCTTCCACCATAATGGTTCTGCTCACCTCAGGCAAAGCAATGGAGCCAGCTAAGCACAGACCAAAAGTTCTGAGACCATAAGCCAAGATAAAAGTTTCCTCTTTTAAGTTGTGCATGTCAGGTATTCTGTCCAAGTGATGGAGAAGTGATGAAAGCAAGTGTTACTACAAATGGTACTTTATTTCATTATTTGTTTATTTATTTATGTGATACAGGGTCTCACTACACAGCTCAGACTTGTAGTGGTCCTCCTGTTTTAGCTTCCCCAGAGCTGGGATTACAGGCGTGCACCACCACCCCTGCTTTAGGTGGCCAGCATGGCATGCCCAGGGTTCTGGGGCTGCACAGCATGTGGTATCAGGGATTGAACCTGGGTTCTTGCACTTGCCACGCAGGCCCTTACAGTGCTGAGCTATCTCCCCCGCTCAATGGTACTTTTAAAAATGATGCTTTCAGTTGTTCATTGGTTGGCTCTATAAACACAATTGGCTTTTGTACTTTGACCTTGAATCTTGGAGCTTTGCCAAACTTGTCAGTTCTAAACATTTTTCTCTTGCCAATTTGTTTATGGTTGATTCATGAGAGTTCCTTATATCACCTATACATTTATTCTTTGTCTGTGGTGTTATAATGGGTAACTCATGCACAAGAGAAGTTCATTGTTCACAGTTCTGAAAGACGGGAAGTCCAAGATCAAGGTACTGGTAGATATGGTTTTTGGAGAGCACCTGTTCTCTGTTCCAAGATAGTAGCTTTGTGTGTCCTCCCATGAAAGAAGAACCAGAAGAACCAAAGGGGGAAAGGGACTAACTGATTATCTCAAGGTTCTTTATAAATGGATCTCATGCATTAGAAAAAGGGCCCTTGAGACTGCATTATCTCTTAAAGGTTCTACTTCATAATGCTATTGCCTTGGTGGCTAAATTCCAACATGTATATTTTAGAGTGACCCCAATGCTTAAACCATAATAGAGGGCTGGCAAGATAGTTCAGTGGTCTAAAGCACCTGCTTAGGCAAGCTTAGGCAACCACAGGGACCACAGTTCGATTCCCAGCACCACAAGCTGCACCAGCCCTACCCTTGGGGTGGGCTAAGATGGCCATAACATAAATAAGGTTAAAAAAAAATAGTAGAGAGTAAATGTCTTGCCCAATGAAGTATAGCTGTTAGTGATGCATAAGACTTCAGTATCCCAGGGGCCTTGTGTTTTCCTAGGTTAGATCCTCCTTTTGATACCTTTGCTTACCTTGCATTTGGGGAACATACTATATAGTCCCTTGCTGGTCCTTACATATCTCTGCTTCTAAGTGTAACTAAACAAAGTATGTTTTAGCTTACCCTGAAGCATAATCACAAACCTAGCTGTGTAAGGAAAGAGTGATTATGTCTCTTTCAGATGGAGACTCTAAAGAAGAAGAAAGCTGAACAGGGCCTCTAAGCCAAGCCTGACTCTAGGTTCCATAAAAATCAGTGTATAGAAGACTTCTCTAGAGAATTCAGAGGGAAAGATCATAAAGGAACCGCCAGAATGAAAGGTGAAAAAAAGGATTAACACAGGTCTGGGACTCACCCTTTCCCTACTAGGGGGTGCCTAAGCCCAACCTCCCCTAAGCCAGGCAGTGGCACTCAGGAACAGAGGTTCTGATCGAGTCTACCTTGAAAATGGTTCCAGTAGGGAGGGCTCACTCTGTTCAGATGAGTCTATAGGTAAGCAGAGACCGTAAGGATTAAGGAGCATAGCAGGATCAGCTAAGTGTTGGCAGAGTTGTGGAGAAACTAGAATCCCAAAGACCTATGGGTTGGAATGTGAAAGGGAACAGCCTTTGTCAAAAACACTATTGATGATTCCTCAAAAACTTAAAAACAGAACTATTATGATTCAACAATCCTACTTCTGGGTATGAATTGAGAACTGAATCTCAGAGGGATTATTCGCATAACCACATTCACAGCAGCATATTCACAATGGCTATAATAACAGAAGCAACCTGAATGTCTACACAGGAGTGAAGGGAGAAATACAATGTGACATTGTGACATTTTGTTTATATATGTGATTTATTTATTTGCCTGTTCGTGTGTGTGCACGTGTGTGTGTGTGTGTGTGTGTGTGTGTGCACAAGACTGAGCCTCTGCTTACTCAGCTATGGGAGACTCACTGTCAAAGGTACAGCTGATAAACTGGAATGTTACCAATTCTCATAAACAAGACTTCGACAAAATGATATAACTTTGAATGAATGCCATGAGTTCTGGCACTCAGGAGGCAGAGGCAGGATGATTATAAGTTCAAAGCCAGCCTAAGCTACATTGCAAATTTGATTCCAATGCAGGATACATAGCCACAGCCTATCTCAAAAGCAAACAAAAAATTAAGCAAACCAGCCAGCAAACAATGTCTCGAGGCTCTCTGCCGCTGAAAGGCTGGCATTGCCGTTTTGCTCATGTACCTTCACTGTTGGTAGGTGCTAGCCAAATGAGTGCATGAAGCTGGCATAAATCAGGAGGCAGACTCGTGTAAGAGGAGGCAGCTGGAATGCCACCCTGAGATTCTAGAATCCTCCACCTTTGCATCTGTAGTGCAGGCCAGGGAGGCCTCTCTGGCAAGTCGGAGTGTCTCTGAGGTTCGGACTGACGATTGAAAACTAATGTATAAAAGCATCTGGCATACTAATTAACACTGGCAATTTTGTCCCTATTTTTATTATTGCCTCAGGCGCCTTATGGCACGGGTTCCTCTGGCTCTTATCCACCCCCTAAATCACTCAACTGGGTTCTCCCACCCTCTCTTGTTGCTAGATGTTTATTCATATACTGGGTTGGGTGACTTCACTCATTTCTGCCAAGCCTTCCCACCCTTCACATCAGGCTACCTACCTACCTTCACCCTTCCAATCTTCCACTCCACCTTTCCTCCAAATGAGCCAGATTACTGGATGATTCCTGCCTTCCAGCACCCCGTCCCCTCCTCCCTCAGCCTTCTCTTCTTCCACACGAGTGATTTTTGCGAAACAGTGGGTAGAGGCCTACTGCTGGAGTCTTGAATGACACAAAGAAGCAATTCACTGCAGCCTGATTCTTCATTCAGTTTATCAAAGGTGCTGCTGGAGGCCTTTGTTTACCTAAGATATTTTCATGCTTGGTGACTCTACAGAGCCTAATATCTGGTGATTTTTCACATGGTTCTCCATAAAGCTATGTATCAGAGTCCAGGGTCGCAGCAGGAGTACTAATTTGGGGAAGTACAAAGATTCCCTGGTTCTTTTGGGGAAATACAGTTCTGTGAGTCACACCTTTGTTTTCTGAAACATATTAATAGTGAGTTGATTCAGTGCACCTCACCTGTTCATAATAAACAAGGGGTGAGAAGCATTCAGAACCCAAGAAATGCGTGCATAGTTTATAAAAACTAATAATGAAGAAAGTTCTTAAAGTGGATCACTGAGCTTATAAGTGATGGGAAAGACATGATCTGGAAGAAGGGTCAGGAGCCCTCTTTACTCTCTAAATTTCTCTGAGACACTCGAACGTATTCCTATGTACGCTATCTCCTTGTGGAGAAGGAACTGTAACTCGCCGGTACACAATTATTTTTTAAAGTGAGTATGACTGGAACCATGCCAGTAAGTCAGAAATTCAGTGGCTCTAAGAGTTCTGAATACTTAGCAGAGGCCTCCAGCCCTCTCCAATCCTGATCTTTCAGAACACTTTGTGGCCAGACATTGACTCTGTAGGCAGGAGACTAAATTCATGTGGCCCAGGATGAAGAGATTAGTGTGGAAGGCTTCCTAGAGGCTGCCCAGGCAGACCTGTAGGCCTGCTTCCCTTCTGACAGAGACTCCAGTCAGCATTTTAGCTCCCTGGTCTCACTACAAGAAGACTCATGGTGACATCTTAGGAAAGCTTCCAGCAGTCAACGCAGAAAAACAAGCATGGGAAAAACAGGAAAAAACAAGCTATTCAGGGGGAAGAAATCAATATCTACACAACAAACCATCATATATAGCTGCAGAGGGATAAAAGATATTTCTTCCATGAAATTAGAATGGGATAATATAATCAAGGAAAATGTAGAAAACAGAAAAAACACCTATCCTATCTATCTATCTATCTATCTATCTATCTATCTATCTATCTGTCTATCTATCTATCATCTATCTATCTATCTATCTATCTATCTGAAAGCAGGAATGGAACTAATTCAAAAGAGAAGTTAAAAGATAAAGTTGAGAGACTTTTAAAGGCAAATAGATAAAACTAGAGACCATACTCATAAGTGAAATAAGTCAGACCTACACATCATATTTATACATGTAAATATGTCTTCTCCCTAGTCTAAGAAACCGAGGGAGTAAATAAAATCCAAAAGGTACAGTAGACATTATAAAAGGGGAAGGAACTGGCCAAAAAGCAAGGACAACTGGGGTGAGGGAAAGGAAAAAGAAGAAAAGGGGGGTATATATATATATATGTACACACACACACACATACACACAAGATAGCTAATTGTATTCCTAAATTATATGAGCTAGTTGAAAGAAGTAGTTAGTGCTTCTATTGTTTGATTAGTTTTGCATGCCTATATCCGGTAATTTGAATGGCTACTTTGAAAATAACAATGTGCAATATAGTAATTATTCTTGGGGCTGGGGAGATAGCTTAGTGGAATAAGTGCTTGCCTGGCAAGTGCAAGGACCTGAATTCAATCCCTGGTACCACAAGCAAAACAAAACAACTCAACTAATTTTAATTTCCTATCATATTGTTTTGAAATTCTGTATCATTTTTTATTGTTTTTTCCTCCTTAAAATAAAATTTTAAAAAGATACAACTGAGAAAATCTCCCAGAGGACAGAACAAACTGACAAGGAGAGGAAAAGGTAAAAAACTGGAAAAGCAATCTAAGAAGTTCAATATTTACATAACAATTTGAAAATGAGAGAGAAGAGTGGGTAAGAATCATTGATGAATTAATTCAATAAAAGTGTCCAGAACTGAAGAAGATGGGTGGCCAGGTAGAAGGACTCAGAGCTATCATGAGTAGGTTTTCTCCAATGCTTATCACTGTGCCTCAAACACTAGCACTTCTGACATCTGTCCCCAAGTGAGGTCTGCGCGGCACCCGTCAGACCGGTCACCCGTCAGACCACTCCCATGCGCCGTTCCTCCGGTGCCAGGCAGCACTTCCCAGCATAGAGTGGAAAAGGCCCTAGGACCCCACAGGACCCTTAGTGCCCTGGATGCTCAGTGGGGCTAAAACCACTTGTCACTAGTGGGAGGAAAGTGCCAAGAAAGCACCCTGCCCCTTGCCCCTTCTCATGCCATTCATGCCACTGCAGCCTGAGATGTGGCACAGGACACGGACGGTCCTAGCGTTTTACCCAGGTCCTGGCTCACATGGAGAACTTCAGATAAACCTTTTAAGTTTATAAGACACGTGATCATTTTGGACTTCATGTTCTAAAGATTTGAGTCTCATGCCTTTTTGAGGATCAGCTAGGAAGAAAAGGGGCTCATGTCCAGCTTTAGGGCAGGATTTTCTTCTTCCCTTTAAATTTCTTCTTTTCTAGGCAGTCTACCATTGCTCTCTGCCAACAGGTGAATTACAGATACTTTGTGGCCATAGAACATGAAAATAATGTCCTGAGACGTGGTCGTCCTTCTCAGGAGCTGCCACTAGACCCTGCCTCGGCATCGCCTGGGAGTTTATTGGATCTGTGGAGTCTCAGGCCTTTCTCCAGAATCTGCATTTTAGCAGGATCTCCAGGCCACTTGGTATAAAGGAAACAGCTGAAGAACTCCACCCCAAAAGCCTCCAGGCATGTACACCACGCTTAACTTGGGCCTGAAGGGTGGGCCCTTGTTCAGAGAGGGATACATAAAAACTGACACTGAGGAAAGAGAGCTAGGCTGAAGGCCCCAGAGAGAAAAGTGCTTGCGTGTCCACTCCAGGTACACACCAAGCAGCTAGCTGATGGGATGGGTGGCACCTTGGGAAGGAAATGGATGCGTGGTAGGTAGCCTTGTGGGACTCGGTGCGCTGCCCTTCCATTTCTGGTAATGCACTGGTTCTTATGCTTACTCGTCAATATAACCAAGGGGTTCCATGGGCTTCCGAAACTTTGAGGAGAAATATTTCTCTTAAAGCTAAACCACTTCTGAGAATGAGACACACGAGGAAAAGGCCTAAAATGAATTTTTCACCAGGCATTCAGTTTCCCCCAAGCACCACATTTGTATCCCAGGAACACTGCCTGCCAATCCCGTCTCTGAAGTATCTCTCAACTACAGTCCTCTTTGTAGTTCCGATGTCACCACCTTCGGCTTGGCCGCCACAACCTGCGGCCCAAGCTCGTGTTCTCATAACTGATACACTCTCTTTCTCTTCCCTGCAGTCCCTGCTCTTTTCCAAAGTAGTGAAAACATTAACCTGCACCACGCCTGATCCCCACGTAAACCCTTTCTATTGTTTTTAGAGAGCCTCCCACTGTTTCTCGTTAGCTCTTTCTTGTCTTTCTGCCTCAGTAGGACACCATCACTTCACCAAAGCGGGTGCACTTCACCATTCACACTAAAGTAGGCCTGGGCCTGGCCAAAGAGCTAGCTCGGTGGATTACAGCACCTGCAAGCAGGCACAGGGGACGGGGCTTTGGTCCCCAGGCCTGCCCTGCCGGCCCCACCCCCAGGGTGCACTGAGACAGCAACTGAGACTGAGCGTGGTGGCGCACGCCTGTACTCCCATCTCTTGGGAGGCTGTAAACAGGTGGATCACTGTAAGTGCGATCTAGTAGTGAGACCCTGAACAGCCTGTAGACTCTTCCCTAAAATACAATAATAATAATAATAATAATAATAATAATAATAATAATAATAATAATGTAGTGTGTATTCTTTACAACCTTCCTGCTTAACCCTCGTTTTCCTCCAGATTCTTTTCTTCCTTTTTTTCTCCCTGTCTTCTTCCTTTTGTCCTTCTCTCCCTTTTATCTTTCCTTTTTCTTGTTTTCTCTCTCTCCCTCCCACTTTCTCTGTCTTTCTCCTTCCTTCCTTCCTTCCTTCCTTTTGTTTTTGTATTTGTTAAGGCTCCATAAAGACATGGGGCTATTTCTCTTTCAGGCCATTGTTTGCACAGTGTATCTTGCACAGTGACTGGTAAAAGCAGTAGTTCAACCTAGGCATGGCGACTATGATAGTCAAAACTATATGCACAGGCTAATGCTGAACTGATACTATTTTAAATCTTGAAATTGAGGGTAGAATCCTTTCTCTTTAAAGGCTGTATGACTCTGCCGACTATTAGGCCCTGTGTTTTAATATTTAATTGCAAGATTTCTACAGGATTATTGATTTCCTTATGAGCAAGTGTCACTGATGATTTTTAGACGTATGACAGACCAGGTGTTGGTTCAAGCAAATCACCTCAGTAACTTATTCCTAGTTCCTTCATTCCCAAAAAGGCAAACCAAAGAATTACCTGGCTCTTTCCCCATTACTTGTTTAATTGTCCTAGTGAGTGCTGAATCTTTGTGGGTGTTTTAGCTCTTGATTTAAGCATGAATATTTGTTAGAAAACCGAATTACCTATGACCTTCCTAAAAGGGAAAATTGACATATGAGATCTACAGTACCAAAGATTTTCTTTGCCTCAAGGATATGAAGTATCCATGCAATGAATACAGATCTATCGCCCAAAAGATTTGAGCTGGCCTCAGTAAAAAAAACAGATCACAGACCAATGAGTATTTTCATAAAATTTGAAATTCAGAGCCAGCACAGTGGCACAGCATGTCACCAGGCAGTGGTTATTCTGCATGCCATTGCTAAGCAACAAGTGGCCCTATTTACTCTCTATTCCACAGCGATTCTTTTTCTTCCTCTATTTTGTCTTCCTCAGTCTTCTCTGGGACATCTGTGATCAGCCCCAATATTAGTCGGAACTGTCTCCTTAAGCCATCTGACCACACACATCCCTGGCTTCCATACCCCTTGGGTATAACTGAGACCCAAGCCTCCATCTTCTGGCTGGACATCTGTCCTTAGAACTCTGGATCTGGATAACAAAGGCATACTGGGACTCTTGCATGGTACCACTACACCAGCGGCACTGTTGGCAAAGGCATATTGCGGAAGCAACTGCAAAACAGCTCACAGAATCAAATTCACCAACCATCCTGAACTGAAACTAAAGTCCACCTTTCTTGACTCATAAATGCTTCCAAGTTCTCCTGCTAAAATTTCCGTGTCTTCCTTTATTCACTCATTTTTTTTTTTTTTTTATGGCCGGCTCAGCCTGCTCCGAGGGCAGGGCTGGCGCAGCATGTGGTGCCAGGGATCGAACCGTGGTCCCTGAAGCTGCCCCAAGCTTTCCCAAGCAGGCGCTTTAGACCACTGAGCCATCCCGCCGGGCCCTCCATGTCTTCCTTTTAGGTCCTTTTACTTGGTTCATGCCCCCACAGAATAAAAAGAGTAAATATTTCTACTTTTAGATATGCTCTTGTTATGGTTTATGTCTAGTTGTCCCCCAAAGCCTCATGCAATCATGCGGTAGGAACTTCTAGAGTTTGAGACTTGACTCATGATCCACTGGATTATGTGTTTTAGTCCTGATGGGACTATGGGTCTGAGTACTGCTGGGATTATGGGTGGCCTGAAGCAGATAGGCTGAGGCAGAGGACCTGAATGTAATATAAGAGACAGAGAGACAGACTCTGTTGCTCTCTGCTTCCCTGGTTGTTCGGTTGCCTCTGTCACCATTTTGTTGCTGCTGCCATGATGCTCTCTGCCCTGTTCCACTCAGCCTTGGGCCAGCCAAATATGGATTGAAACCTGCAATACCTGTGATCTAAGTGAACATTTCCTTCCTTCATTTTGGGTGTCGGGTATTTGTCCCAGCAACAAGAGAAGAGTAACTAAGACACCTCTGCTCCAAACCCTTTGTATAATTTTCACTGAATCCTGCCCAGTTTATCTTAAAAGTTATCATAACTCCATTTCCATATGAGGACTCTTGCCTGGGCTAGTAACCAGTTCACGCATGCAGGGTTAAATGTAGGCTCTACATGTGTACCTACTAGGACACACTGTCCCTGTAGTCTCTAGCTAGGAGCACTGCAGTAGTGTCCTCACTATGGTTCTTGTTGTCTCCTTTTCCTTTTTCTAAAACCTTCCACATAATTGCCCAGGAGATTGCTCAGTAATATTGGCTGGATTAAAATTGTTTAAAACTTCATCTTGGACACAGCCATTGCAGTACATTGAGCTCCACAGAGACAGTGCCGAGGCAAGTGAGAACCAGATAGGCAGTGAGTGATGCTGTACCTCGCTGAGGAAAGCAAGTAAAGGTGGGCAAGGGAGATCCTAAGAAGCCGAGAGGCATGACGTCATACTGTGCATTCGTTGTGCAAACTTGCTGAGAGGAGCACAAGAAGAAGCACCCAGATCCTTCCATTGACTTTCCAAAGTTTTCTAAAATATACTCAGTGAGGAGGAAGACCATGTCTGCTAAAGAAAAAAGAAAATTTGAAGACATGGCAAAAGCGGACAAGGCTCGTTATAAAAGAGAAATGAAAACTTGTATTT
>PVJA010039119.1:0-19353 GCA_004027025.1 Myocastor coypus | reverse complement strand
TAAGGTTCAAGTAAATATTTTATTTTTATGTTTTTTTTTTTTTTTTTTTTTGTGTGGTACCAGGGATTGAACTCAGGACCTTCCACTTGCCAGCCAAGTGCTTATTCTACTGAGCCATCTCCCCAGCCCTCAAGTAAATATTTTAAATAGGAAAAATTTGCAAGAGTATATGTATACAGACTTTTGCAGCATTTTATTAGTGATAATTTACCTAAAATAGAGGATCACTCATTCACGAGGCAAGTGGAATGGTAAGTTGCATGTATTCTTTTGTTTCAATAGGGACTTTTTTCATCTAGGAAACCCCTAGTGTGGTGCTAATTTGCTAAGTAACATTTCTCTGTGGTAGCATGATAGGTGATAATTGAATTCTTATAAAGAATGTTTTCTTTGGAGCTAGAAAAAAATGTACAGAGCTGTTCAGTGACAAAAGGGAGAGACAGGGAGAAGAAAATAATAATATGTATATTGGATAATCATGATTAATTGAGACTTTCAAATGACTCAATGTTAATTTTTTCATTTTTGCAAAGCCAATTGAATGGCGTGAAAGACACAATAGCTCTTAAAGCAGGAAGTCTAATGACACACTGTAGTTGGTTCGATGGCCTTGCTAGAAGGTCTTTGAAATACAGTCTCTCAGGGTTGACTTTCCCCAGCTGTAGTGTAGCACTTAGACCAAGCTCTTTAAGATTCGCTCCTGAAGCCTGCCTGTAGCTGTGGGGCATCTCGTATTCCCTAAGAAACTGCTGTGTACCGAGGAGCAGAGAGATGTCGTTTGCGGCATCCGTGGGACCGACATTTCAGGCGGTTTGTTTTAGTGGGGACTGCCATCCTCAGAACATGCAGTCCTGGCCCAAGGCCAAGCATGAGTGGTGCTGAGACTCGCTGCAGCCTGCTTGCTCCGGGACGGCCCTGTGCTTGTCACTACGGGCAGCAAGAGCCTGGGCCACCAGGGTCTTCAAGGGAAATTGTGTAGCAGGTCCTGCTCAATGCACTTTAGCTGGCTAAGTGAATGGTGGCTGATTTTCATTTGCTTACTTGGGGCAGTTTTGTAGGTTGTTTTTCATTTTATTTTATTTTTTAATTTTTTGGTCTTAGGGATCGAACTGAAGACCCTGTGCTTGCTAGGCAGGTGCTTATGTTGCTGAGCTAGTTCCATAGCCCCTGGGGTTGCATTTTTTGACCTATAATTTTTCTAGTGTGACTTGAGTTTTATAAATATGTACAATAAAAATATACATGTGTGTGTGTATAAACACGAGTATTTTTGTTTTTGTTTTTGTTTTTGTTTTTTGTGGGACCAGGGTTCAAACTCATGACCTTGCACTTGCCAGGCAGGCACGTGTGCCACAGAGCTATCTCCCCAGCCCCCATGAGTATGTTTTGAGGCATTTGTCTTTGTTTCATTTGTGGTGCTGCAGGTTAAACCCAGGGCCATTTTATTTTGAGACATGGCCCCTTCTTTACCTAGGCTAAGGTAAAGTTTATAATTCTTCTGCCGCAGCCTTCCAGAGTGCTGGGGTTACAGGCAGGCACTGCCATGGCTAGCTGATATATATGTATATAATTTTTTATTTTATTTTTTTCTTGTTTTAGAACTTTTGTTTGTTTATTTATTTTTATGGCCAGCTCAGCCTGCCCTGAGGGCAGGGCTGGTGTAGCATGTGGTGCCAGGGATCGAACCGCGGTCCCTGCAGCCGTCCAAGCTTTCCTAAGCAGGTGCTTTAGACCACTGAGCCATCCTGCCGGGCCCTAGCTGATATATTTAGATAATGCTTTACTATAAAAGAGATGCTGTGTGTGTGTTTTAGGGAAGGGTCTACAGGGTGTTCAGGGTCTCACTATTAGATTGGACTCCTAGTGAGCACAGCAGATCTGGGGGATCGAACCCCCCCAGCCCTTAAAACAGATTCTTAAACTCTAGCATCTACAATGCCTTGAATGCAAATGGAACCCTGCAGTCCTTCACTGTAATACCATTGGCCCAAACCCTAATTCATGAGGCATTACCCCAGCCCACTTTCAGTGACATCTGAGGGATGATATATGGTAGATGCCACCCCTAAATGTGGCCCGTGTGACTCAGTTCCCCCAGCACGCACTTAACACAGCAGGACACGGGTCTCTCCATGAGGGCCATTTGCACAGCCAGGCACGTCGGTGCCATCTGAGTGCACAGACAGGTGCGTCCTTGTGCGGCTGCCTGTGGAGGGTGGCACTGCAGCCAGGCGTGGATGGCACACGTCAGTCCATGCGCGCAAAGTGCGCCCACGCCAGCAGCCTGACCGTGGAGCCCAGTGTCAGGCGGCGCTTCCGCTGAAGGAGGGGAAGAGAGACCGGAGGAGAAGCAGGAGGAAGAAAGAAACGAATGAGGAGGAAGCGAGAAGGAGGAGCGACGGGTGGAAGGAAAGAAGAGGAAGACAGGGGGAAGGAAGGAAGACAAAGAGGAGACAAAATGACAAGGTTTCAGCAACTCCACTGATGACGTAGCTTTCATTCCCGTCAGCCCAAGCGCGACAAGCCACGTGCAGGTAGTGGAATGGCCTAAATCTGGAGTTTCCTGGTCCCCCCCCCACTTTTGGTGAAATTCTCCTTTACAAAGAGGCATCTGGGGGCTGGTGGCTCAGGTCAGTGGTGGAGCGCTTCGCTAGCGTGCTCCAGGCCCTGTTCTGTCTCCAGCATTGCAGATCAATCGATCGATCAATCAATCAGTGAATCAGTAACTAGTGTGTGGCCCTGCCTGACTGTGCTGACACCAGAAAGATGTCAGGAGGGTGGCTGGAGAGGCTGGACATGCACTGAGTGTTAAAATTCCCAAGGCCAGCAGCTGTGCTTATGTGGGAATTCTTGCCCTTATTCTTAGGATGTATAGATTGAAGTATTTAAGAATAAGGGGCTATTCTAAGGTGGATTATTCTAAGGTGTATGTTAAGTTATTGCTAAAATAGTTGCAGTGTGTGTTAGAGAGAAAGTGTGTGCGTGGAGGGGGAGAGACAGAGATAGATAGAGAGAGATTTCAAACAAAGCATGTGTAGCAGAATATGAAATAGTGTACCTGAATAAAGAATTTTTGTTTTATTAGTCTTTCAACCTTTCTGCAAGTTTAAAACTATCTCCGACCTGGCATGGTGGCACATGCCTGTAATTCCAGCACTTGGGAGGCTGAGGCAGGAAGACTGCCACAAGATCAAAACTACAGAGTGAGACCCTGTTTCCAAAAATAAAATAAAATAAAACTATCTCCAAATAAGGAAAAAAAAAATGTTAGCCATTGTGTTAGTTAACACAGCTGAGACAGACAATCCAATGTGCTTAACCAGGAGAGAAGCTGATTTCCTTCTCAGACCAAAGGCATCCGGATGTAGACAGCCCAGGGTGTCCGGGTTGGGGGTCCTGGCTCATCCTTGTTACCTCATGGCCTGGAATGGCCGCCTAGTGACCAGCCTTCTTACCACAGGCCCGCCAGCAGCCAGGGAAAGGCTGGAAGGAAACAAGGGTGGGCACAGAAGGCTCCTGCAGACTCAGGGCCCCGGGTTTCTGGAGGGTGTCCTGCAGTATTTTCATTGCATCGCTCTGAGCAAGCTACAGGCTCATTGTATTATGGTTTGTGTCTAGTTGTCCCCCCAAAGCCTCATGCACTCATGGGGTGGGGACTTCTAGAGTTTGAGATGAAGGGCTGGGAGATAACTCAGTAGAATAAGTGCTTGCCCAAGTTCAATTCCCAGTTCTGCAAAATGAATGAATGAGTGAATGAATGAATGAATGAATGAATGATTAAATAGAGTTTGAGATGAACTCATGATCCATTGGGATAATGGGTGATCCAAGGATTGGATTATGGGTCTGAGTACTGCTGGGACTGTAGGTGTGGCCTGAGGCAGAGAGTCTGAATTTAATATCAGAGAAATAGAGAGACAGACGCTCTCTCTGTTGCTGTTGTTGGTCTGTTGCTATTGTCGCTGTTCCACTGCTGTGAACTGCTGCCCTCTGCCATGTGCCCCATCTGCCCTGGAGCTGGCCGAGTATGGACTGAAACCTCCACTTTGTTTAACTGTGAGCTAAATAAGCCTTTCCTTCCTTCATTTTGGGTGTCAGGTATTTGTCCCAGCAATGAGAGAAGAGAAACTGAGACACACTGCCGCAGCGGCTAAGCTGAACGCCAGCAAATGCAACCTTTATTCTGGGCATTGCTTAGGAATCTTGAATCTCAGGGCCCCAGGTGTTGCAGGGGTAGCTCAGTGGTACCATGTGTAGAGTGCAAGTGGAACCAAACAGGAAGGAAGCAAGGATGGAGGGGTAAGAAGGCAGATGGGGGGAGGGGCAGGGGGGAGGTGGAGAGGGAAGAGAGGAGTGCAGAAGAAAAGCTGTCTCCACAGACCGAGTCGCCCTAGGGGGACAGGTTCTGCCTGGCGGCCTCCAAAGGCATGTGACCTCCTGTCCTTCTGGACCCCGCGCCCTGCCGGGCCCCCTGCTGCCACCTCATCCTTGCAGCCCCGGTCCCCTCAGCAGCCCAGGATCCCGTGCAGAGCCCTTGTGAGATCCCATGTCCCGTGTAGTTCCTGGCTCAGGGGTAAACTATGCTTTGCAACCTAAGGAGAGCGAGTGCCTTGGCTGTGTTCCAGAGCCTTGGGCGCTGGGAGCTACTGGTGGGGCTGGAGCACGGCTGGCTCAGTGGTGGGCCATGCACCTCCCCTGAGCCCCCAGCACTGGGGGGGGGTGGATCCCCCTCTGCCTCAGAGAGTGTCCTTTCTAAGGTAACAGAGATGAGGCCTGGCCAAAGAAATGTGAGAATTGAGTGTACTGTAACTCCTCATGGGATTGCTCAGTAAGACCCCCAAGAGGAAAAAGTCTGCTAATTCCTGCTCACCCTGGCATCCCCTGGTGTCTGCTGGTGTCCCCTAGTGTTCCATGGTGTCCCAAGGTGTCCCGTGGTGTCTCCTGGTGCCAGCTGGTGTCCCTGGTGTCCCCGATGTCTCCTGGTGCCCAGTGGTATTCCTGGCGTCCCTGGTGTCCCCTGGGGCCTGCTGGTGTTCCTGGCACCTCCTGGTGCCTGCTGGTATCTCCTGGCATCCTTTGGTGCCCGCTGGTGTCCCTGGTTCTCGTTTGTATCTCTGGCGTCCCCTGGTGCCTGCTGGTGTCTCCTGGCATCCCTTGGAGCCTGTTAGTGTTTTCTGGGTTCCCTCTTTGCTGTCCTCACATGGCACCTACCTTGGAAAAGCTGCCTCGGTGTGCACGTCGGGGTCAGGAGCCCGCCCGGGCACAGCCGTCATCTTTACTCTCAGCAGTGATTCTGGTGTCGCCTGTTTGTGTTCCGAGAACATGGCGCTTACACACAACAGAACTGTTCCTCATGCTAGGTCTGGAAGCAAGAGAATCTGCAGTCTCGCATGGGATGTGTGCGACGCGTGGTTGACAACCAAGATTTCTGTTAGGGAATATTTAGGCGAATCTGCATTTTATCTCCCCTAAGCAGGATGTCCCTAAATTGCTAGTTTGCTTAGGGTGGACTTGAATTTACAATGCTCCAGCCTCGGCCTTGCAGTGTGGGGATCACAGGTATGCACGCCCAGGCGCAGGTAGATCTGGGTGAGGTGGTAAGCCCTGCTGGTGTGACCTGGGGCAGACCTCAGAGCGGACACCTCAGCAGCCGCAGCTGCTGCAGCCGCCGGAGGTGCCCAAGTGCCAAGACGTCCTTACTTGAGAGACTTCTCCTGCTGCACCGACTCGGCCAACGAGGCAAGCTTCACAGCCCTGAATTCTCCCCAAAACCACGTCAAGTTCCTGGATTACTCCACGGTTTTATTGGCAGGAGGGTGACAGACGCATGCATTTTCTATGCACCACTCGCAGTGACTGACAAGGGTCTCTTCTGCCTCCCGAGAGGTAGTGGATCCGTGCTTACCTTGCCTCCACGGTGCTCGCAGACAAGCAGCATGATTTGTTCCAGCAAGTGGACAGCCCCTTAGCTCCCCTATACGGGCACATTTTTGATAAGTTTGCTTTGGAGTAATGACAGGCTCTCTCGTGAGGCCCAGAGCACATTCCACGTGCGGTCTCATTAATTTCCACTCCACCCTGGGAAATTTACCAGCATGGTATTGGCAAAAAAGATAGATCTGAGGATCAATGGAATAGATTAGAAGATGCAGAAGCAAATACAAACACACTCAGCCACCTTATCTTTGACAAGGGGGCCAAACATGCTTACTGGAAGAAAGACAGCCTCTTTAACAAATGGTGCTAGAAAAACTGGCTCTCTACATGGCGGAAATTAAAACTTGACCCAGGTCTATTACTCGGATGAAAGTTGCTGCTATTCTGGTCAGGCAGATGAGGGTCTAGGCTTCCTCAGGGCACAGGGCTGACTGGCAGAGGAGGGCTCCAGCAAAGCCAAAGGCTCCCTTCCCTGCACAGGTGGAGGCCTTCAGGGCCCAAGACCTTTGAAAGGTAGATTTTGATTGCTATCGGAAAAACAAAACAAAACAAAACAAAAAAAAGTCCTGTTAGGGAAAATAGCCAGTGCTCTGCCAGCTCTCCCAGGCTGTGTCAGTCCGTTCTCCTTGGCTGGCTGACAATGTCAGAGATCATCAACCTATAGGAGATCGATTTTGGCTCCAGTCAGAGAGATCTCAGTCCTTGGCTGCCTGATTGCTGCCTTGGGCTGTGGTGAGGCCACCGGTCCTAAGGGAGCCAGGAAGCTGAGACAGACAGACAGACAGACAGACAGACAGACAGACAGACAGACAGACACAGAGACAGAGAGAGAGAGACAGACAGAGAGACAGAGACACTGACAGACAAAGAAGCCCCTTCCCAGCCCACTCCCAGGGGCTCATCCGCCCCAGCCAGGCCAGCGCCTTATTTCCCCAACCACCCAGAGTACCACACAGTATGACCAATCTGTGGATGAGCCCACTAATGGGTGAGGGCTCCCCTGATGCAATCACACCCCCAAACTCCACCTTGCGCACAGCTACTCTGGGAACCAAGCCTCCAAAGAGAAGCCTCTAGGGGATTCCAGATGCAGACCAGGACAGGCGCCTCCCAGAGCACTTGCCCCATTCTGTTACGCACCCGTCCTGTGGACTGACTCTTGCCCTGCTCAGCAACAGGGACCTGTTCTGAGAAACCCATTTTTCCCTCTGAGAAGCCATTCTGAGGGCTTTGGGGCTCTGTTCACAGTGTCAGGGTAGGGGGACAGTTCCAGTGGGTCAGGACGAGCTGTGGGTGTGACAGCTGGCTGCGCGTTGGGCCACAGCCATGGTTTGGGCAAGGCCGCTTATTTGCTGTCTTAATCACATTCTCGTCGCTGGGACAAAATACCTGACACCCTCAAGGTAAAGGTGGAAGGCGTTATTTTAGCTCAAAATTCACAGCTTTCCAGCCACTGCCAGCTGATCCTCAGGCAGCGCAGCGTGGCAGAGGGGAATGCAGAGGAGACACAGTCCCTGGCGTGGCAGCAGGAAGCAGTGACTTCCTTCTGTCCCTTTGCCTTCCACCCAGGGTGGAAGCCTACTGGTTGGTGCCGCCCACACCTCAGCTGTCCGTACCTCCTTAGTAAAGTCATCATCCACACAGGAACTGTGCTGAACCAACCAGTGGACTGGTCCGGCGGGCACATCCATGATCCAGTCCCTCCCAAAAGCCCAATGTGTGGACCCATGAGCCTGTGGGGCATCAGGAGCTAAGCCACCATGCTTGCCTTCCTTGGTACCAGGGGAGCCAGGTAAATGCATCTCCAGCAGAAGGGCCTTCTAGACTGCAAGGTGTGTGGCCACACGGGCTGCCGCCTTGGTCTGCAGTCAGCGCTGGCTCTTGACGCTTCCTGTTCCCCAGTGCAGGGCCAGTCCACTCAGCTCTTGGAAGGATGGCAGGTGGCATGAGCAGGACCTCAGGGCATGGCACACTCCATCCTTGTGGGCTGGACGATCCGGTGGTGAAGTTCCAGCACCATGCGTGCTGTACGGATTCCCCAGGACAAAGCCCTGGTGTCTGGGCTGGCGGGGCCATCAATGCCCTGTTAGAGGACATACTGCGCTTGCATCTTTAGGTGGAGAAGGGCTGTTCTGAGCACCACTCTGAGGCTCGGCTCTGAGCAAAGGGGTGGCATACAGTTGTCCAGAAGACTGCAGAGAGGAGGATGCGGGAACAAAGCTGATCCCGAGAACCGAGGAACCGACAAAGGCTTGTCCTTTGCGGGCTGGGCGGAGAGTGGGCCGGAACGCACCTGCGTCGCACCTTGGTGGGGAGCTCAGGCAGCGGGGAAGACCTGGAGTGCAGGGAAGAGCCCAGGGCCCCTGGGAAGGTCAGAGTTCGGGGACCAGCAGGAGGTGCGGTGAGGTCAGGGCCCCTCCTAGCTGTGAGCGGGTGTGAGCGGGAATCAAAAGAGACTCCCTGTCCTAGCTCCGCTCTGCCTGACATTGGGCAAGCTTGGGTAATTTTCTGAGCTTTGCCTTTCTTGTCTGGGATGTGAAGAGCTCTGCATCACCTCACTGAGAGGGAGCAAAAGGGCAAGTTGGGGCGATCCACTCAGCACCATGCATTATCACGTACAGGCTGCGCGTGCTGTGAACCAAATGGATGGGCGAACAGCGAACGAGCGGAATCATTTCATCTCGGATGTCGCTTCCCAGAGCAGAGGATTTTTTTTTCTTTCTTTACACACACATACCCTTCTGACGAGTAAAGCGCCCTGAGGGACAGGGTCCCTGACAGAAGGCAGTCGGCTTGGTTTTGCACTTGGAAAGCTCAGAATGTTTCCTTCTTCACTGTCTCGGTGTTCTTGTTCCAAGTCTTCTCAGTTCCACCCTCACCTAAATGTAGCAACGAGAGCCTTGATCTCGGCTGGGAGCGCAGCTCAGCGTTAGGGTGGGAGCTTGCGTGGCATCTGTCAGGCCCTGGGTCCCATCTCCTGCCCTGAGAAGAACACAGCCAGGCCCTGCGGAGGACCTAGCTAGCACCAGCTGAGCTTCTGCCTGTCCTTAGCGCCAGGCCTGGGAAGGACTTGGGCAAACAGGGCGCTCCCACAGGGAGTTCCAGAACCGGAAGCTACTACTCCATTCCAGGGCCAGGCAGCCAGCCCGAGGCTAATCTCTCCCAGGGATGGATGAGCTTGATAAGAGGGAGTGCAAGAGCAGCTGATTCGAGGAGTGAATTAAGCACGGTGCCCTCGATGACAGGACAGCAGTTGTTTCGGAACCAGCCCTGTCCTTTGGCTGCCACCTGAGGAAGCTGCTGGGCCAGTGGTTCAAAGGTAACAGTGACCTTGGCCCTGCCTGGGACCTTTGGCAACGTCTGGAGGTAATTTTGGTTGTCAGGACTGCAGGAGGGGGTGTGTTTCCTGGGAGCTAAAAGGCAAAGGTAGGCATGCTGTAACAGAAACATCCTGCAAGGCCCAGGGCAGCACCATCCCAGCAGACACACACACACACACACACACACACACACACACGCCCCGCCAGACAAAGAATAATTCATCCCCAAATCCCAACAGTGCCAAGACTGAGAAGCCCAGCTGTGGCCTGAGGAGCCTTGGGGCACAGAATGCTGGGGACGGGGTCTTCAGCGCCTGCGATCCTGTGACTCCTGACACACTGTGAGCTCTCAGGTTGCCTTTGCCCCTAGCGTTCTGTGGCTCAGTAACCACAGCTTGAAGCTGGGATACGAATGGCTTCATAATTTCATGTTTTCAAAAAGGAAGTGGAAAAAGTGGTATTTGAAGAGACTTTCTAGGAGAAAGGGCTTAAAACTGAGGGGACGCTAGGCCATATTAACCCCATAAACCCGGGAAGGAGCTGGAAGGGCCCAGTTCCAAGCTTTTTCACTAAGAAAAGAATTTTTGTGAGGGACCCCAGGGACAGCGGAATCTTCTCAGAACTCCCTAGAGTTCCACAGGACCTCAGGGCCTCCTGGGGGGCTGGCTGCTTTCTAAGCCCAGTCCCCATTGCCAGGTCCCTGAAAGGAAACTCAGAGTTCACCAAGCCAGGCCCATGGTTCCGCATCTGCCGGGTCTGCGGCTTGGCTTTCTGAGCATCCAAGAAGCCTGCTCTTCCTAGCATGTCCAAAGACAGGAACCCAGAATTGGCTGAACACATTGCCGGGGCTCCCTCGGGATTCCACACAACTGCCTGGAAGTCAGCAATGAGGTAACGTGCTGTCAGCTTGGATTTACAAGACTCACCGCACTCAGAAGGAGGCTATGTCTTCAGCCAAGGTGGTGGCTCCTTGGTCACCCAGCCCTGTGCTCCACAGGCTCTGAAGCATGGTGCCCCAAGCACCCTTGAGCACAGTGAATGTAGGCCTCTCCTCAGTAGGTGGAGTGGTTTTATAACCATCTGTGGAAGGGTGGAGGAAACAGGCATTTAAAATAGCTTTGTTTTTGCTTTGCTACTGGGAATTGAACTCAGGACCTTACACTTTCCAGGCAGGTGCTGTGCTGCTGAACTATATCCCTGGCCCCTATATTTAGGTTCTGTGTTCACGTTCTCTAAGTGTAGACATCAGCTCTTTGTCCCAGCAAAGGAAAAGTGACTCAGTTCCTCAGAGATCATTTGGGCCCAGAACACTTCCAGTCATCTTAGGTCAGAACGTAAGAGCTCTGTGTCTGCATCCTAAAGAAGATAGAGCTGCTTTTAGGAACAAAGAAGTTGTCATTTTACATCGCACGTGCAGCTGCAGCTGCATGAAGACACTGGAACTGATGACTGAATGAAGAGAAGAAAAAGCTTCACTGCTGAGCAAGCAATCTAACCTGAAACAGCCTAGCTTCCCTGGCAGATAAGATTCAAGGGGCTGGAGGTAGGGGGAGCAGGTAGCTAGAGCCAAAGGCGTTGAGCTGTCCCTTCCATTTAAAGACACCAAAGTCTTGGAAGATTGATGGGCATTTTCTGATTTAACACAGAGCTAGCTGGAAGCAGCCCACTGGATCACCACTGGATCCTGGTGTTGCCCTGCTTGTGATACGGCTCTGAGGTACCCCAGGGGACACAGCCACGTCTGCAAAGCTCACCACATGACATTCCTTGTCTACTGCTCCACCCCATCCCGAGGCGCCCTTCCCTGTGCTGCCATGACCTCTGGCTCCAGCCTCCCTAGCACTGGGCTCAGGGACAGAGGCCTGTAATCCCAGCATTCTGGAGGCTGAGGCAGGAAGACTGCCAGTGGTTCCAATGCAGTCTGCAGAAATTTAGTGAGAGTCTATCTCATAATAGCTGGGGGTGGAGCTCAGTGCAAAGGCCCTGAGTTCAATTCAGAGAAGGAAGGAGAGAAGGGGAGGTGGGGGGGGGCAAGAGCGAGAGAGAGAGAGAGAGAGAGAGAGAGAGAGAGAGAGAGAGAGAGGCAGCACTAATGATATACAGAATAATGTGATGTTGGGCCAGTCTCAGAGCAACTAAGTGTAATGAAAACACCAAAAGAAAATAGTTTATACTACTTTGGCTGGGGGTGCTCTGCCCCTGGGTTATTCAAGTTTCAGATCCCAAAAGTCAGACAAAGTAGAATTCCATGGCTATGAAATGAATGAGACGCCCGCCCTTAGCGAGCCCCCTCAGGCTGCCCTCGCTCCTTTGGCCACACAGCAGCGCAGGAGCCAGCTGCCAGCCAGGGGAGGCTTCACCAGGCGTGGGGGCTGCTGCGATCCTGGTCCTGCGCTTCCAGTCTCCAGCGCCATGAGAGGCCGGTTTTTGGCGTGTATGGGCCGCTTATTTCTTGGTGTTTCGTTACTGCAGCCCAAATCGGCTGAGATCAGAGCCTGCTGGGGGCGGGGCCTGGTGACACAGTGCATGCTTAGCATGAGCCGTGCTGTGGGTTTGATCCTCAGCTTGTAAGCAGCCTGTAATCCGTGCACTCTGGGAGACTGAGGTAAGTTTGAGCCCCGAGTAGGCAACATCGTGACTTCATCAGCCTGCCTCAAAATTAAAAATAGGTTAGGGTGTGACTCGATGCTCAGGCCCTAGCTCAATCCTGAGTACCAAGAAAAAAAGAAAAGAATTACAAACTTTGTGGCTAGAGTAGGTACAGCTCAGCAGTCGACTGCTTTCTTGGCAGGCTTGAGGCCTTGTGTTCCACCCCCAGCACCACACAAAAAGATGAAAGGAGAAAAGAAAATTCATATATTCACAGAGCCTGCCAAAAATTATACACTTACTTCAGCAGTGTTCATACTGATATACATCTGGCAGCTGATGGCCGCTACTTTGAGCTCCTCTTATAATTGTGAAGGCCAAAGGTAGCTTGTATTAATCTCATGAAGTCTCAGTAAATTTAGTATTAATGTATTTATGCAAGGTTTCCTTTTCCTGATGTATTCGTTTTTCCATGTGTATCTTAACCTTAGAAACTTGCAACTTCTAAAATCACCTGAGGAGACTGGACGGGTCTGGCCGCTCATCCACCTCCCATCCCACCCACCCTCTGTGGTTGAGTACAGCATGCTTCCGGGTGTGTCTGGGACTCTGACCTGGAGGGCTATGCCTTGTCCCCTCCCGGTCCCTTCCTCTGGAGCCTTGACCCCTCTTCTGCTTCCTGGCCTCCATGAGCTAAGTGATTTTACTCCACCACCCTCTTCCGCCCTGAAGGCTCAACCTCAGAGCCAGCCAAGCGCAGCCTGAGTCTTCTGAGATCATGACATGAGTAAGTGTCTTCTCCCTTAAGCTGAGGGCAATGGGCCTTTTGTCCAATAATGGAAAAGCAGACACCATCCGAAAGGTTCTGCTAGTTCGTTAGTCATATATCAATAGGTGATCTCATCACACAGGAAATAGCACGTAGGGAAAGACCAGCAACCTATGTAACATTTTCCCTTTAGTACAAAGTTGCATGCGATGGCCAGTCACAAGCTTCACGAGTGCTCTGTGGGACCAGAACTCAGCCAGCTCACTTAAGTTTTGCTCTTCAAAGGGTCAGTAAGCTCTGCTGATAGGGATGTACGTCCCGGCCCAGAGATGTGTAGGAAGCATTGCTTCAGATCAAGGATAAGCGGTAACTGGATGATGAGAACCTCAAAGGGCACACAGCAACTTTCTAGGTTCCATCATCTAATCTAACGCTTTGAACTTTGGAAAGTAATGAGTTCATCCTCCCGTGTGTTAAGGGAGCCTGCTTCTACCTCTGTGGTTATTCGGAGCATATTTGTGTTAACAAACACAGGCCAACTCTAAGGCATAAGGAGGTCAGGAAAGAGGCAGCTCCTGGGGAGTTTCAGCCCTGTGTTCAGTAGCCGTGCTTTCTTGGTGAAATATCTGGAGAAATCTTTCTGTGTTTTCAAAGTTTTCTTCCTTCTTTCTACTCCAGCTCCAAGGGGTTTATGTTAAAATAAACTGAATTAGGGGACATGGGACATGCCTTAGCATGTCTGAGGCCCTAAATTCAATCTCCAGCACACACACACACACACACACACACACACACACACACACACACACAATAGTTGAAACATAGCCCTTCCCGGCTCATGCCTCATAATTACCTCTCCTTTATTGATTTTTAAAATACAATGCAAGCTGGATAAACTAATAACTTCGCTGAGAATGCCAAACACTCTGTAAGCCGCGGTCCTCAAGAGTCAATAGAGGGTGTGAATTATGTGTACTAATTCTACGAGGAGGTTGCGAAGTTATGATGTGTTGTATTAAAGATGAATCTACAATCCGTTTGCTGGTTGCTTATGTAGGTGCAGTGGAAAGGCCCTGCGCATGGGCGTTGAGAGGCCCGGTTCTCAGCCTGGTGCTGCTGCCCTCTGACCGTAGAACTCCAGCAGAGTCGCTGAAGTTTGCAAAGCATTGGTTTTTCCACCTGAATCGTGAGGGTACCTGGCCAAATTACCTAGAGCAGTCCGGAGGCGACTTCTACATCTCTGTGTTTGTTACTGAAAATTGTGCGTTCTGAGTAAGGTTGCGCCAACTGCTTTTGCTACTTCTCCTTCTTCTCCTCTTCTTCTTTCTCCTCCTCCCCCCCAGCCCTCCTCCCTCTTCTTCCTCCTCTCCCTCCCCTTTCCTCCCTCTTTCTCCTCCCTTTTCTCCCCCTCCTTCTCTTCCTCTTCTTCCCCAGGCTTGTGTATTCATCCTGCTAGACAGACATTCTGCTCTTTGGGTTGTCTAAAATGTCTCTTAATTCATTCCAGAGACATCAGTTATTTTCCTTGTCCCTGGAGAGTGGGCTTTACCCAGTGGATTCAGTTCACACCCCTCTGCTCAGGAGAGGAAAAGGGGAACCAAGAGGAGTTGGCTTTGTTCTGATTCTTGGTTTCCTTACATAGAAAATAGAGATAATAATTTCTACCACTCTACCCTCAAGTGTGTGTGTGTGTGTGTGTGTGTGTGTGTGTGTGTGTATCAAACACGGAATCCTGAGCATACGAGGCATATGTTACACTGAGCTATACCCCCAGCCCCAGCTTGGTTCTGAATGTTAGCTGAGGTGGAGTAGGAAGTGCCCTAACACATAGCAGCCCCTTCCCAAGAGTCCCTCACGCTGCGCACCGCCTTCCCCTCCCCTGCATGGTCCTGTCCTTTTTCACCTTTCTTAGGTAAGACGTAGCTCTCCTGGCCCCACAGTGACTACAGCCTATTGCTGCAGGTCAGTACATAAGGATAGTGACCGAAAGAATTGAATTCTCCTTTTCAGAGTTAGTACAGAAGTGTCCTGCTGACGTCAAAAGATACTGAAGCTTAAGAGAAATGCATGTTCTGTTTGAGCATATTTATTTAGGATGTTTTATGTACATAAAATCATACAATCTATGACCTTTTGAGTTATTTCTCTTAGGAGTGCATCTTTATTATAGTCAGTGTCAGTATTTTTTCCTCTTTGTAACTGCACAACGTCCCATTGTATGTCAGTACCACAGGGCTTCCATTCACCGATGGACACTTGGGCTGGTGCTAGCTTTGGCTATTATGACACTGATGCCAGGAACACAGGTGTTCGTGTCTGTGTGCCAGTCCCTTTCTTCAGTTCTTTGGGTGTGCATCCAGGAATGGAATTGCTAGATCACGTGGGAATGCTGTGTTTAACTTCCTGAAGAATGGTGGGGCTGTTCTCCACAGGAATAGCGCCATTGTACAACCTCAGGAACAATGGTCAAGGATAGCCGTGTCTCTACGTGCTTCTCGGAGCTTGTTCTACGTTCTTTCTGTCCTGAAAATTATAGTCTTCCTAGTAGGTCTGAAGTGACGCCCGTGATGTGCTGGGTTGGCATTTCCCTTATGACTAACGTTGGGCATCTTTACATGTGCATATTGGCCATGTAACATTAGTTTTGGAGAAGGTCTGAGAGCCCCATTTTTAAGTTGAGCTATCTTTTGCTTTTCAGTTGTAAGAGCTCTTTATGTGTTGTGATAATAGAGCCTTACCAGGCACACAATTTGCAAATATCTTCCCCATTCTGAAGTTTATGTTGCTTTCTAGATAATATCTTTTACTGCACAGTTTTTATTTTAATGAAGTCCAAATTATTTATTTTTTCCTTTGTTGCTCCTCCTTTTAGTGTCTTGAACTTTTTAAAATGACAGAATCCTAATACTCTGGAGAAAAACTAGATTATATCCAGAAAGTAATATCTACCTTAAAATCAAAACCAACAATGGCATAGATATAATCATTCTTTTAGAATGATTAGAAGAATACAAAAGTCCAAAGGCATCTTCTACACTTTTGGAACAGATGCTGGAAGAATTTTATTTTAATACAAATTAAGCATCAGGGAAAAATAAAAACCGTTTTAAGCTAACTAGATTAGAAAGGATAGTGCCTTGGGCCGGCAGGATGGCTCAGTGGTCTAAAGCGCCTGCTTAGGATAGTGCCTCTGGGTTATTATTTTTATGATCAATACAGAAGAGCTTGATATAGAGTTTGTGAGAAATGAATATATTTGAACATATTTCTTCTTCTCTGTTAGTTTTGACAACTACTGTATTCTCCTTCATACACAATGAGCCCATTCCAATTGTAATGACTAGACTTTTCTCAGACCTATAATATATGCAATGCCACATAATTAACTAAATAGCTCCTAAATTTATCTGTAACTCAGTGTATCATTTAGAAATCATATGAAGAAAAAATGCAACAGCTCATTTTCTGGCTCACGGTCATCATCACAGGCTAGCAGCAGGCTAACCGGCGCAGCAGATTGAAGAGCACACCTCAGCTAAGCCCAGTCCCCTGAAAGAAGCTCCTCTGCATTCTCCTGCTAGATGTTCTGAGCTGGCTTCAGCTCTGTTCCACATGCACAGTCAAATTAAGTGAGAATGTTAAAATCCAGCCTTCTGATACCTCAAGAAAGGAGGCAAAAATGCACTGCAAGAAGGCCATGACCCTCACCTTACTGCCAGCTTGACTGGCTTGGAAGCCACCTACGAGACTGGTGCAGCACACTTCTGGGTGTGCAGGGTGTGTCATGGAGCACGACCTTGGCGACTGTATTTCCTGGCCTCTTTCTCTTCAGCACTTGTCCCCTGCCCTACTTCCTGCCCACCCCAAGTTAAGCATCTTTGCTCCCACCTTTATTCCCTTCTGTCATGAAGTGTCTGCCTTCGAGTCAGTTGAAGGTGGACCAAGTCCTCTGAAATCAGAACAAAAGTAAACCCTTCCTCCTTTAAATTGCATATTTAAGGTATTTGGTCCTAGCAACAGGTCTGCAACTAATTTTTTAAAAAATTGGTATCAACATAGTGGGATCATTGCTGTGAATATACCTGACAATATGGTTGAGAAGCCTTCAAAATTGGTTTGTGGGAAGAGTGGAGAAAGCTTAGATGTGTGGGCTCATAACAGTGTAAAAGGGTTTAAGTAGACCCAGATGGTTGACTGTGATCAAAGCTCTAAGGACCCGAAGGCTACAGGGAATGTGGACAGTAAAGTTCAGAAAGTTACAGATGGGAGTGAGAACTTTTTGGAGTATTATATTGGAAGCCATGTGTATTGCATTCTGGCAAAGAAGTTGTCTACATTTTGCTCATGTCCTCATGCTCTGTGTAAGACCAAATATAAAGGCTATGGACTAATTGGTCTGATGGAGGAAATTTCAAGGCTGCCCAGTGTTCAGACTGTACTATGGGTACAACTGTCTGTGAATAGCAGGATTTGTTGGAAAAATAGGGAGCAAAAAGCAGAGCAGAATTTTTTTGAAAACTTACATTTTGGAGAGAAAAGAAACACATGTAAAGTTGGAGGCTAGAAGTTTGGTTGCTATGGAAATTGGCATCACTGAAAAGACACCTCTAACCCCAGCACTCTGGGAGTCTGAGGCAGGTGGATCACAAGTTTAGTCTCATCCTGGACAACTTAGCAACTTAGTAAAATACTGTCTCAAAAATACATACATACAGGTGCTGGTGAGATAGCTCAATGGTCTAAAGTGCCTGCTTAGGCAACCACAGGGACCACGGCTCAATCCTTGGCACCCTATGCTGTGCCTACCCCACCCCCAGGGTAGGCTGAGCCGGCCATAACATACATACATACATGCATACATACAAGCATAAATACATATATAAGGCTGTAGCTTAGGGCAAAGGCCCTGGGTTCAGCCCCTAGCATCACACACACAGACACCAAATACTTCAACTAGGACACTGGAGAGATGTCTTTAGAGGATCTCAGAAATCAGCAACACCCCCTACTCACTGCAGACATGAGGGTGGAGAAATGTAAACTTTTCATTTGTGAAAAGTTCCCAATGAACTGATTCCCAGGATTCATTTCACTGTGCCTTGCCTTCCTTCCAAGCACTCAGAAGCCTCTGCCTGAATTGGTGGCAAGGCCTGGCATCATCTGTGTGAGGCCAGTTTTTCAGTTATAGAGTGTAGGAGTTGTGAAGTCACAGCAGCTCCCACCAGATTGCAGAGCAAGGCCTAGGAGGTCCAACAAGAAGCCCCTTATAGAGTGATGAGCCAAAGTGTGAGAATAAAGCCAAAGGTGTAGGGGAAACTCCAGGAAGTGGGCAGAATGGGAAACATGGGATCTCTGGAATGAAAAGCCACAGGCAGGGAATGAAGCCAGCCCACCAGGAAGCCTGCGTGGGCTGCAAGCAGCACGGCCTTAGGTGTGGGTCACTGAAGCCCTCTGTGGCTCAGCTCATATCTCAAAACCGTGTGCCCAGGACACTGGATATAGAGTTTCAGGACTTGATGTTGCCTTGAAGCGTCTCAGTCTTAGGTTCCAGTCTACGGCCATACCACCCTGAATGCGCCCGATCTTGTCTTACGTTCCAGCACCTTTGTCCTCCTTTTGAAAATGGGAATGCTTATTATGTACCATCATATCTTGGAATTAAGGAATTTCCTTTTGAAGTTTTACAAATGTCCACAGCTAAGAATTTGCTTCAAGTTTCAGGGTAGTATTTGCTTTTTTTGGGGGGGGGAGGGGGATACCAGGGATTAAACTCAAGACCCTGCACTTGCAAGGCAAATACTCATTCCACTGAGCTATCTCCCCAGCCGAATAGATCTAAATTCTACATGAACTACAATGAAAATACCAATAGAACTCTACAATAAAATGATCCTTAGTTAGCACACTTGGGGTAGGTAGTTTGCAACAACACACAGTACACTCAGCATGGCGCTATACTGGCAGCTGCGTGTCTTGCTCTCCTGGCTTTTTTTGTAAAACATGCGTGGCAGACATCTCACTGGTCTTACTGTTCTATCAGGAAGTTAACACAAACATGTGTGGTTAACACACACATGAATCATCAGTAAAATACAGCTTAAAATTCTTACTATGTATTGTGCATTCAGATAAATACCAAACACTGCTGTTCCCCTCAGCTGTGTGCTTGCCTACACATTTAAAACAGCATCAGAGACAAGTTCCTGGGTAGAGCACAGTAGGCATCATTTTTGTCTTCCTGTTGTCATAGTAGGTCTTTGGGATTCGGGGCTTCACTGCTCACCTGCCAGCTCACCAGTGTGCTGCTGCACAATTTCTTATATAGTTCTCTGCACAGAAATATTTTGTTTTTTCCTCTGCTGGGAATGATCTGTTAGGAGTTCCAGTCCCAATCTTCTAAGAAAATTTCTCTGTGATACTTTTCATTTTTTCATTTTTAATGCATTTGGTCCAGGATCTCGCTATGCAGTTTGGATTCATCCAGTGATCCTCCTATTTCCAACCTCCTCAGCGCTAGAAATTTATTTTTAGAATAAATTTTTATGCCCTATTTGGAGGGCTTTGTTGGGACCACACTGCCTGAGGCCACGGGCCACACTGTCTGAGGCCACAGTGACCATGAAATTATGCGTCACTGAGAGTCCTGCATCCAGATGGCTGCAAATCGCTGGACAGTTACCCACAAATCTCTCCAACAGTGAGCAGATAGCCACCAGCTCATCAGCTCTGTTTCTTCTT
>PVJA010039118.1:0-19354 GCA_004027025.1 Myocastor coypus | reverse complement strand
TTTTTTTTTTTTTTTTTTTTTTTTTTTGGTGGGACCAGGGTTCGAACTCACCACCTTGCACTTGCCAGGCAGGCACTTGTGCCATGGAGCTATCTCCCCAGCCCCCCCAGTGGTAGTTTTTTAACAATTCTCCACACTGCTTTCCATAGTGGCTGCACCAGTCTGCATTCCCACCCTCAGTGGAGAAGGGTTCCTTTTTCTCCACAGCCTCTCCAACATTTGTTGTTGGTTGATTTCTTTCTGGTAGCCATTCTTTCTGGCACTTTCTGGGGTGAGATGCTATCAAAGTGTTTTGATTTTCATTTCACGAATGGTTAGCGATGTGGGGCATTTCTTCATGTATTTATAGCTTGTTGAATTTCTTTCTCTGAGAAGTGTGTGTTCATCTCAGATGCCCATTTCTGTATTGGGTCTTTAAATTTTGGGACCCTAATTGTTTTTAGTTCTTTACAAATTCTAGATAGAAGACCTTTCTTTTATACTTATTAGTTAAATTTTTTTTGAAAGTGTGGGCTGTCTTTTCACGTTGTTGGTAATTTTGCAAAACCTTCTCAGCAGGAGGAGGTCCCAGTGGTTGCTTCTTTCAAGTGTCAAACATGCATTTTGATTTTCATCCATGGACTGTTTTCCTACCCCAGTATCTTCACGATTTCCTCCCACATTCTCTTCCAGGAGATTTAGTGTTTCTGTCTTAATATTTAGATCTTTAATTGATTTTGACTTTAGTTTAGTGCATGGTGATAGACATGGGCCAAGTTTTACTTTTCTGCATGTAGAGAGCCAGTTTTTCCAGCACCATTTGTTAAAGAGGCCATCTTTCAGTAAACAGGTTTGGCCCCTTTGATGGAAATAAGGCAGCTGAGTGTGTTGGTATTTGCTTCTGCATCTTCTAATCTATTCCATTGATCCTCAGGTCCATTTTTTTTTGCCAATACCATGCTGATTTTATCACTGTAGCTTTGTAATATAACTTTAAGTCAGGAATTGCAATGCCTCCTGCCTTATCTTTGTTGCCCAGGATTTTCTTTGCTATTCTAGGTCTTTTCTGGTTCCAAATACATTTCAGCAATGATTTCTCTAGGCCTGCGGGGTATGTTGATGATATTTTGATAGGGATCACATTAAATTTGTATAACAAGTTAGGGAGTATGGCCATCTTCACAATGTTGGTTCTTCCTATCCAGGAGCAGGGAATCTCTTTCCCTTTTCTGAAATCCTCTAGGATCTCTTTTTTCAGAATACACTATAGTTTTTACTGAATAGATCTTTTACTTCTTTAGTTAGGTTAATTCCTAAATTTTCATTTTTCTTTGATGTGATTATAAAAGGTATTGTTTCTCTAATTTCTCTCTCAGTGTGTTATCTGTGTAGAGGAATACTATTGGCTTTTGTGTGTTGACTTTGTATCCTGCCATGCTACTGAGCTTGCATACTAATTCTAGTAGCTTCTTGGTTGAGTTTTTTGCGTCTTCCAAGTAGACTATCATGCCATCTGTAAATAATGACAGTTTAACTCCTTTGTTACCTGTTTTTATCCCTTTTGTTTCTCTCTCTTGTCTAATGCCTGCAGCTAATGACTCCAGAACTATATTGAATAGGAGTGATGACAGAGGACATCCTTGAACTGGAAATCCCATTCGATCCAGCTATCCCACTCCTGGCAATTTCCCTAAAGAACTGAAAACAGCATATCATAGTGATATTTGTGCACCTATGTTTACGGCAGCACAATTTGTGTTAGCCAGTCTTGGAAACAACCAAAATGCTCACCATCTGAAGAATGGTTGAAAAATATGTGGTATTTTTATACAATATTATTCAGTTATGAAGAATGAGAAAATAGAAAACTTCATATATAAGTGGATATATCTTAAACATATACTCATAAGTGAAATAAACCAGACTTACATGTGTAAATATTGTATAGTCTCCCTAATGTAAGAACTTAGAAGAAGAAATACAAATGGAAAGGTATAGCACAGCTGAATGGAAGCCAAGGACTTAAGCGTTAAACAACAAAGTAGGGGCCGGGCGTGGTGGTGCACGCCTGTAATCCCAGCACTTGGGAGGCTGAGGCAGGAGGATCGCTATGAGTTCGAGACCAGCCTGGGCTACAAAAGGAAACTCAAGGCCAGCCTGAACTGCATAGTAAGACCCTGTCTCAAAAAGCCAAAAACAAAACAACAACAACAAAAAAACACCCAACAACAACAACGTAGTCACAGAAAAGATGGGAAACATGGCAGGAGCAAAACCATGCACTCACACACGCAGGAGGAATTAGACAGTGGTCCTAAGAGCCTCCACCATGTTTTTCACATGCAGGATAGCAATGTGTGACACGAAAACTACGCTTGGAACACCTGTCATTCTTGTCTAAGAATTCATGCTGCTTCTAATGTAGAAGTTACTGTTATGCTCTCAAGTAAATGGTTTACGAGAAAACAAAATGGATATTAAATGAGAATAAGAGACTAGGAAAAATGCTGTAGGACGACAGGCTACAATTTTGTAAATGTTTAGATTTCTAAATTTCTGGGTAAAAATGTGTCACTGCTTTTACCACCTTCTATAGAAATTTATTAGAATATCAATGATTGATGGAAAATAGCAATTCCAAACTTGGAACTCTAAGACGTTTAATATTCAGACAGACTGATGTTAAGGTCATGTACCTATGTTATAGGGTAATAGTATCACAAAGCTTCTCTTCTGGAGGGTTAAGAATGTGAGTTTCCAGACCAAAAATTAGAGAAAAAGAAGGACTACAAAGATAGCTAGTATTTTGGCCCTAGCTCTTCAAGGTCAGTGAGGACTCAGGACATAAGAGAACCTGAGCTGTAGCATCCTATAATTCAGTGGTGTCCCAAATTTTCTGTTCAAGGAGATTATGGGGCCACAGACAAAAGGGATCAGTGACATATAGTGTGCCTAAGGAGAGTCGCCTAGAGAGAAAACATTCTCTCCGGCTTTCACAAAGAGCAAACTGGTCATGCAATGGCCGTGACTCATCCAGATGGCTGACACTGAGAACAGTGCTGTAAAGCAGTGTGCACAGTTTTAAGGTAAATCCTAAGGGGATTTGACGGACCACGGGCAATACAAAAGTTTCATGTTTTGTTATACAGGTCTTGATTTAACTTGCCCTTAACCAGCCAGCAAAAAATTTTAACCCCAAGGCATAAAATGTAAAGCTAGATTAGTATGCTGAGCTGTAAAAGGCTTAAATCAATAGCTTCCAACATTTGCAGTTTTGCCAATAACCCACTATGATTATGGAACATTGGATTATGTGTAGAACTACTTTCTCTGAGTTTAATGAGAAGAATTTTTTGTACCAACAATGATTAGAAAAATTATCACATCTACACCCTGTGCTCTGTATAACTACTAGGAGGCCAGCAACATGCACTGTACCAATTATTGGAATGTACTACTAATGTGTTTTGAAACTGTTACATTGTCATTTATGAAAAGTAGTAAAAAAGAGTGCACGACTCCCCACTCTTCTCTTGGCTGAACCGTGTCTCTCTGTCGTCAGTCAGGAGCAGCTTAGTGACAGCAGCGCTCGCTATGCTCAGGGCAGGCAGGCAGGCAGGCAGGCAGGCAGAGCTTTTAAGGCCCACTGTGAGGCAGGAAGCCCTGCGGTTTCTCCTGGGCTGAGCTTGCGGCCGGCCATTGTGCTGGCCCGGTCACTCAGGAGCATCTCAAGCAGGAGAGGAGTCGTCCCATGCTGCCTGCAGGAGGAGGCAGCTTCCTGGCCTGAGGGAGGGTGGGGAGGAGCCAGGCCGCCAAGTGAGGAGAAGTGCAGGCTTCCCCACTGCGGTCACTCCAGACCCTTGTGAGCATGGGTGCAGCCTGCAGCCCCTCAGGATTCCTGCTCCCAGGTGCCGAGGGGACAGTTCCTTTGCCACTGTGACATGAGCATCACTGATGAAGGACAAGGGCAGGGCTACTGAGAATGTAAAGTGCACAGAGTTTCTCCATCCCAATCCTGCTTCATGGAGTCTGGTCAGTGCTCTCTCTGCTGTGTTACCTCTGTGTGTAAAATATGGGTTTCTCCCATCTTTATTGTTCCATGGTGGCACAGTACCTGTGCTCCTGACACCCAGTAGATGACCTCACGTGATGTGCCTTTACGAAATGGTGGGGAGACAGATTGGAGAGAGAAAGTCAGAAAGCCAGGGGGGGAGAAGACAGGAGGCGAAACGGCGAGTGAGGCAGTGAGCACAGGAGCACTAGCCTCAACAAAAACGCAGTGCAAAGGCTGCACGTGGCTTTGGAGCTCTTCCTCCACGCAGGACACGTCGCTCACTGGTCACTCACCCTCACAGGACCGCCCGTCTCTGCCCCAGCCTCCGCAGGGCGTCCTTCACGTCCTTGTTCCGCAGGCTGTAGATGAGGGGGTTGAGCATCGGGATGACCTGGGTGTAGAAGATGGAGACCACCTTGCCCTGCTCCGTGGACTCCACGGCCCCAGGCTGCGCGTACATGACAAACACCGTCCCATAAAACAGGGACACAGCTGTCATGTGGGAGCCACAGGTGGAGAAGACCTTCACTCTCCCCAGTCCTGAGCGCATCCTGAGGACGGTCAGCATGAGACCGTAAGACACCGGAACCGTAAGACACCGGACCGTAAGATGGTCCGTAAGACACCGGAACCGCTAATGCAGTGCTCACAATCATGAAGCCACAGATGCCAAACAAAAGAAGCTCGTTGAGAGCCGTGTCGGCACAGGCGAGCTGCAGCAGCGGCGGCACGTCACAGAAGAAGTGGTCGATGCGGTGGGAGCGGCAGAAGGGGAGCTGGAACGTGAGGCTGGTCTGCACGATGGCGTTGAGGCAGCCTCCGAGGTAGGAGCCCAGCACCAGGCGGGCGCGCACTGTAGAGGACATAGCCATGGGGTAACGCAGGGGACTGCAGATGGCCAGGAAGCGGTCGTAGGCCATCACAGCCAGCAGGAAGGCCTCAGTTGTAGCAGATAGCGAGAAAAAGCAGAGCTGAGGGCGCAGCCTACAGATGTGATGACCTTGGAGGGGAGGAAGCCGGCCAGGGCTCTGGGCGCGATGGCAGACGAGTAGCAGAGGTCCAGGAAGGACAGGTTCTTGAGGAAGAAGTACATGGGGGAGTGCAGCCGGGCGTCCAGGGTGATGACTGCGACCATGGTGAGGTTGCCCACGATGGTCCCAGTGTACAGGGCCAGGAACAGAGCGAAGAGCAGGGCCTGGGTTGGTGCTCCTCCCCGGAATCCTACCAGCACAAATGCTTGCCAGGCTACTGCTGAGAGATTCCCCTGTCTGTGGGTTGTCATGGCCGTCCGCTGGGGCAGCTGTGTGTGGAGAGGGCGCTGCAGGCAGTGACAGGGTTCATGTCACAGTCTCGTGTTAACACATCCCATGCTTTAGAAGGATATTTTGGGGCCACGATGCTCACTGATAATCGGCCGCGGCCTTCCTGGCTGTCCTCTCGGGCAAGCTTACCATACCCAAAAGGGGACATTGTATCTGATGGACTGAGTTTGTGACTCGTAATGAACCTTGCCCTGTGTAGGCGAGTGTACTCTAGATTTCAGGCTGTAGAGGAGCATCCAGAGCCAAGTGACCCTCAGTGGAAGGACAGCATTGTGGAGGCCCTGTCCGCCTCGGTGACACCTGTTCTCCCACTGCTGAGTGAAGGTGCAGAGCAATGTCACTTGTCCCATCCTACTCTGTCCACACCAAACTGGCTCACTCCCTGGCTCAAGAAAGGCTTGCAGGCACCTCCCGCCACAGTGCTCTGGGCTAGCTCATGTCCTGTGGCTCCCTCTCTTGGCTTTCCCTACAGGACCTAAATTTCAGTCAACTTCTCTAAGCCTGACGTTGGGCCATGGTCGTGCTGAAGCTGTTGAGTTCAAAGCTCTCTGCCCCCTTAAAGACACCAGGGACTTCTGCCAGTGTCTGAATTCTGGGAAGGAGTTGCTTCAGCCCCGTAGTTGAGAAATAGCAAGACTGGTGCTGTCACACGTTGGGCTACAGCCTACCCTCAGTGCCAGGTGGTTTCCTACCCACCTTCAGTGTTAGGGGACTCACACAGGTTTTGCTCTTTCTCACTTGAAAACCAGCTGGCTTTTCTCAGTCCCATCTCTTCATGTTGCCCTCGCTTTCCCTACCATGCGAAAGTCAGACTTACCCAAGATCACAGCGATGGTGCCTGGGCTTTCCCGGTCTCTTCTTTCTCAGGCCTGGTGCGTAGTGAAGATAACGTGAAGGAATCCCAGATCTTCCGCAGTTCAGATCCGACTTCCTGAGCAGTGGAGTAAGGGGCGGAAGGCAAGATCAGGCTCTCGGGGTCAGCAAGTGAGTGGTTGCCGCGGTTCTGGCTGAAGCAGGTTGGCGGGTCTCTGAAAGCGGGAGGGTGGCCTCCCTCAGCTCTCTTCCTCTCCTCTCCCCTGCATCCAGGCAGCACATGCAGGCAACTGCCCTTGAGGTCCTTTTGCTGGGCAGGAGCTTTTGCACCTGGAAGGGCTTCCAATGGCTAATTAGGGATTGTCTGCTTTTTCACTTCCCTGGGACTCCAGCTCCCTGGGTGCTCAGAGCTGTAGTACTGCAGACAATCTTTGTTGCATCATCTTCCTCTAATGAGGGGATGGAAGGAAGCCTGAATTCTTCAGGGGCCCCTGGAGGACCTTCAGGGGCACAGCACAGATAGCTCAGAAGGACCTGCGTGACGTCCCTGAGAGCAGGAATCTCTTGGTGGGGCACTTTGTCCTTCTGGCGTTTCCTCCATGTCTGTTCTATCCTGGCCTTGGTGGCGCAAAGATTAAGAGAGAGACCCTAGTTGGGCCAGTAAGTCAGGCATCGCTATCCAGACCCATTTCTCTGCCTGACAGGCCACTGGTCCATCCACTAAGCATAATGGTACTGTACAGTTAGAACATTAAATAATGTCATCTCTGAATTTGCCTTCCAAATTTTCCTTGCCATATCTCTCTCTGTGTCTCTGTGTCTCTGTCTCTGTGTCTCTGTCTCTCTGAATATGTTTGGAAACTCAGCAAGATGTGATGGCTCAGAAGAACGCTCTTCCCTCTGACCCAGCCATCCCCTTTCCCTTAGCAGTAGCTGTGCATTTGTCCACCCCTTTGTGCATTCCTGGACACTACGTTTGGTGTCCTTGTGCAAGCTGGGTCTCCACATTCACTTGTTCTGCTGCACTTTCTTTCTTTTTTAAATTTTATTTTTATTAACATTAATGTGAAAGAAATAGCAACGAGACCGTTTCAGAGCAGGTTAGAAGGCCAGACACACTAACTGATACACTGCGTATTGTCATCTCCGTTGTAGTTGTTCCGGGTACAAGACGCAGACAGGATCTCTTGTCTGAACATCATTAGTACAGATCTTTCTTTTCATGCACAAAGAGAAAGTGTCTGTACATAGAGTCCAATAGTCCACAAGAGTGGATTTTCATTTCGTCTGGCATTATCCAGGGCTGTTGACGAGCTTTTTATGACAGCATATTAATATGGTTTTCCTTTTTATACCTCATGATTAGACTTTTCTGCTGGATGGTTAAGACCAAGATAATGTAATTTTTTTTTGTTTGTTTCAGAACTTTTGTTTGTTTATTTTTATGGCCAGCTCAGCCTGCCCTGAGGGCAGGGCTGGCGCAGCATGTGGTGCCAGGAATCGAACTGAGGTCCTGCAGCGGCCCATGCTTTCCTAAGCAGGCGCTTTAGACCACTGAGCCATCCTGCCGGGCCCAAGACCAAGATAAAACATGACCTGTATTACAAAAAATGTGCATTTGTATCTGATGAGGTCAGTCAGGTCCCTTCAGGATTTATCCCGAAACTACATACAGCAGTTTGCATAACTTTTGTCTGTGTCAGCCATCTGGATGAATCACAGCCATTGCTTGGCCAATTTGCTCTCTATGAAAGTCTGAGAGAATGTTTTCTCTCTAGGTGACTCTCCTTAGGCACACCCTACATCATTGATCGCTTTCCTGTGTAGCCCCATAATCTCCTTGACAGGAAATTTGGGACTCCACTAACTTACAGGCTGCTACAGTACAGGATCTTTTATGTCCTGTGTCCTCACTGACCCTGAAGCGCCAGAGCCAAAATACTGGCTATTCTTGTATCCCTTCCTTTTTTTCTAATTGTTTATTCTGCCAACTTCAGTTGTTAACTCTTCAGAAGAGAACATATACTGTCCATTTCATCCGTGTCTTCAATTCTGTGAGAGTAAAGATTCTCAAAGTAGCTGTTAATGATCCTCTGTATCTCTGCTGGGTCTGTAGTAATTTCACTCTTTTAATTCCTTACTGCTTGAATTTGAGTCCTTTCTTTCCTCTTTTTGATGAGGTTAGCTAGGGGCTTATCAATCTTATTTAATCTTTCAAAGAACCAGCTTTTGGATTCATTAATTCTTTGGACCTGGAGCAATCAGCAATTCTTATCTATTAAGCCACTGGCAACTCTTGGATATGGACTAAATACGTCTTGCATAATAAGATGTTCAGGGGCTGGGGGAGATAGCTCCATGGCACAAGTGCCTGCCTAGCAAGTGCAAGGTCATGAGTTCAAACACTGATCTCGTAAAAAAAAAAAAAAAAAAAAGATGTTCATAAGTCTTTTTCAGGCCAGAGCTAGAAGCTGTTATTTAGATTTGAAATGTCCCATAATAGTCTCCTGTTGAAATGGGACTTCAGAACATGACTAGAATATGGAAGTGTTATGAATTGATTAGCCCATGAATGAGGTCATTGTTGACAGTGGTGTTTAAAGTTAGTCACTCGTACATGACAAGTGAAGGTATGTTCTTCTCTCCAGCTTCTCCTTCTTGTTCTGTTTCCTCACTAGTGTGACATAAGCAACTTTCTTTGGCCAGCCCCCTCCACCTTCCTTGTTTCTTTGTATTGTTTTCTTTGTCTCAATTGAATTGATTTCTGCTCTAATGTTTATAATTTCCTCCCACCTTTGGGCTTTGGATTTTGTTTGTTCTTCCATTTCTAGTCAGTTTATTTGTTCCCGTTCATCTCAGATGCCCGTTTCTGGATTGAGTCTTTGAATTTTGGAACCCTAATGGTTTTTAGTTCTTTGTAGATTCCAGACAGAAGACCTTTGTCTGAATATTATTAGTTGAAAGCTTTTTGAAATTTATGATTTGTCTTTTTCACTCTGTTGGTAATTTCCTTTGATGTGCAAAAACTTCTTAGCCAGAGGAGGTCCCATTTGTTGATGCTTTCAAGTGTTAAACGTGCAATTTGATTTCTGTCCATGAACTTTTTGCCTACTCCGATGTCTTCAAGATTTCCTCCCACTTTCTCTTCCAGGAGATTTAATGTTCCTCTTTTAATATTTAGATCTTTAATCCATTTTGACTTTAGTTTAGTGCATGGTGATAGACTAGGGTCAAGTTTTAGTTTTAGGCATGTGGAGAGCCAGTTTTTCCAGCACCATTTGTTAAAGAGATCATCTTTTTTCCAGTATGTGTGTTTGGCTCCTTTGTCAAAAATAAGGTGGCTGAGTGTGTTTGTATTTGCTTCTGCATCTTCTAATCTATTCCATTGATCCTCAGGTCTATTCTTTTGCCAATAACATGCTGATTTTATTACTGTAGCTTTGTAGTATAACTTTAGGTCAGGAATTGCAATGCCTCCTGCCTTATCTTTGTTTCCCAGGATTTTCTTTGCTACTCTGGGTCTTTTTTGGTTCCAAATAAATTTTAGGAATGATTTCTCCAGGTCTGTGAGGTATGTTGATGATATTCGGATAGGAATTGCATTAAATCTGTATAAAAATTTGGGGAGTATGGCCATCTTAACAATGTTGGTTCTTCCTATCCAGGAGCAGGGAATATCTTTCCATTTTCTGAAATCTAGGATCTCTTTTTTCAGAGTAATGTAGTTTTCATTGAAAAGGTCTTTTACTTCTTTAGTTAGGCTAATCCCTAAGTATTTCATTTTCTTTGGTGCTATCATAAAAGGTACTGCCTTTCTAATTTCTCTCTCAGTGTGTTTATTATCTGTGTAGAGAAATGCCACTGACTTTTGTGTGCTGACTTTATAACCTGCTATGCTACTGAATTTGTGTATTGATTCTAGTAGCTTCTTAGTGGAGTTCTTTGGATCTTCCAAGTAGATTATCATGTCATTTGCAAATAGTGAAAGTTTTACTTCTTCTTTACCTATTCTTATTCCTTTTATTTCTCTTTCTTGTCTAATGGCTGTAGCTAATGATTCCAGAACTACATTGAGTAGGAGTGGTGCTAGAGGACATCATTGTCTTGTGCCAGATTTGAGACTAAAAGACTTCAGTTTTTCTCCATTTAGAATTATGTTAGCTGTTGGATTGTTGTAGATGGCTTTTATCAGGTTGAGGTAGAGGTCCTCTATTCCAGTTTTCTGTAGGACTTTGAACATGAATGAGTGTTGGACTTTGCCAGAGGCCTTTTCGGCATCAATTGAGATGATCATGTGATTTCTGCCTTTAGCTCTATCGATATAGTGTATTGCATTTATAGATTTGCATATATTGAACCATCCTTGCATCCCTGGGATGAATCCTACCTGTTCATGGTGTACAATCTTCCTGATGATTAGTTGTATTCTATTGGCAAGGATTTTATTGAGGATTTTTGCGTCTATGTTCATCAGAGAAATTGGCCTGTAGTTGTCTTTTTCAGTTGCATCTCTCTCTGGTTTTGGTATCAGTGTGATACTTGCCTCTGGGAATGATTTTGGAAGGATTTCTTCCTTTTCAATTTCATTGAAGAGTTTGAAGAGTGTTGGGGTTATGTCTTCTACAAAAATCTTGTAGAATGCAGTAGTGAACTCATCAGGTCCCGGACTTTTCTTTGCCAGTAGGCTTTTTATTACATTTGGTGTTTCATTGGCTATTGAGTTATTGAGAGTTATTATATCTTGTTGATTGAGTTTTGGTAGTTTGTAATTTTCTAGGAATCTGTCCATTTCATCTGTGTCTTCAATTTTGTGAGAGTAAACATTCTCAAAGTAGTTATTTATGATCCTCTGAATCTCTGCTGGGTCTGTAGTAATTTCACCTTTTTCATTCCTTATTGCCCAAATTTGATTCTTTCTTTCCTCTTTTTGATGAGGTTAGCTAGGGGCTTATCAATTTTATTTAACCTTTCAAGGAACCAGGTTTTTGATTCATTAATTCTTTGTATTGTTTTCTTTGTCTCAATTAAATTAATTTCTGCTCTAATCTTTGTAATTTCTTCCCATCTTTGGGCTTTCGATTTCATTTGCTCTTCTATTTCTAGTTGACTGAGGTGCTCCAGGAGAGTATTTATTTGTTTCCATCCTGTTTTCTTAATTTGTGAGTTCAGAGCTATAAATTTCCCCCTAAGAACTGGTATCATTGCATCCCATAAATTCCGGTAGGTTGTGTTTGAATTTTCATTAATTTCAAGATATTGTTTAATTTCTTATTTAATTTCATCTGTAACCCATTGGTTGTTGAGAAGAGTGTTGTTTAATTTCCATGTATTTCTGGTGTTCTTGTGGTTTCTGTTATCACTTATTTCCAATTTCATTGCACTGTGGTCAAATAATATGCATGAGATAATTTCTGTTTTCTTGCATATACTTAAACATGACCTATGTACTAATACATGGTCTATTTTAGAAAATGTCCCATGTGCAGCTGAAAAAAATGTGTATTCTGAAGTGTTTGGGTAGAAAACTGTGTGTATCCACCAATTCCACTTGTTTCAAGTTCTGGTTCAGCTCTGCTACTTCTTTGCTAAGTTTTTGTTTGCTTGACCTATCTTTTTTCAGATAAGGGGATGTTGAGGTCTCCTGTTAAGATTGTGGTATTGGATATTAGATTTCTCATGTCCGTTAAGGTTTGTCTTATATAACTTGCTCCTCCTGTGTTGGGTGCATACGTATTTATGAGTGTCACCTCTTCATTTTGAAGTTTCCCCTTAACCAATATGTAGTGGCCTTCTTTATTTTATTTTATTTTTTTGATCAGTCTTGGTTTGAAGTTTAGACTGTCTGCAAACATGATTGCTACCCCTGCTTTTTTTTGAGGTGCTGGAGCATGTAGTATTGTTTTCCATCCTTTCACTTTTAGCCTATGAGTTTCTTTATGAGTTAAGTGTGTTTCTTGTAGACAGCATATTGTTGGATTTTGCTTCCTTATCCACTCTGCTAATCTATTTCTTTTAATTGGAGAATTTGGTCCATTTACATTGATGGTTATAATTGAAATATGTTGACTTATGATTGACATGATGTTTACTTACTAATGTTTACCTCTTTTTCTCCTAGGTTTAATTGAGTAGTCTACTTGGTTGGATCTTTCTGTTCTCATTTCTTGAGTTTGAGTCATTTTGGTACCTCTTTAAAATATTTTTTAGTATGCTGTGTAGGGTTGGTTTTGACGTCATGAAATTCTTTAGTTGTTTCTTGTCATGGAAATATTTCACTTCTCCCTCATACTTGAAAGAGAGTTTTGCAGGGTATAGCAGTATGGGCTGAAATTTGTTTTTATGGAGGACTTGAAGTACTCTGCTCCATGCTCTTCTTGACTTCATGGTTTGTGAAGAGAAATCTGCTGTTATTCTGATGGATTTTCCTTTAAATGTGATCTGTTTCTTTTCTCTAGCAGCTTTTAGTATAATATTCTTCTGCTGAATTTCTGGAATCTTGACTATTATATGTCTGGATGTGTTTTTAGTTGGGTTGGTGTTATTTGGGATTCTGTATGCTTCAGTTACCCGTATGTCCAATTGTTTTTTCATATTTGGGAAGCTTTCTGCTATTATTTCTGACCATATTCTTTTTATATCCTTTGTATTGACTCCTTCTTTCTCATTGATTCTTATTAATCTCACATTGTTCATGTTTGCATCATCTCACAGATGTCGAATTATTTTTTCCTGCATCCTACTTGTTTTTAAGAGATCCTTTCTTACCTTTTCACTAGCTGCGACTGTGTCTTCAAGATCTGAGATTCTATCTTCACTTTGGTTCATATGGTTTTGCTAACTTGTGATGGAGATTTTATTTTCTTGTATATCTCTTTGAAACTGTTTCATGTGATCTATTTCTTTCCTATATTGCTCATTCAGGGAATCCATCATTTTTCTGTTCTCTAACTTTTTATCAGTGTCTTCTTTAGTAGTACTGAAGTCTCTCATTATAGTTATTCTTTCTCTCTCTAGTTCAGAGATTATTTCTGTTCTGTTCTCCTCTCTACCTTTCTGTAGTTGTTCCTGCACTTCGGATGCTATTAATTTAGACATGTCTTTCTTAACTTCAGATATTATTTCTGCTCTATTTTCCTCTATATATTTCTCCAGTCATTTTCCCACTTCATGTATTTCTTTTCTTACTTCAGATGTTATCTCTGATCTGAGTGGCTCTATGTTTCTGCACTTGTCTGTCTACTTTAGATGCTATCAGTTCAGGGGTTTCGTCTGCATGATTCCCATTGTCTTCCATGGTAGGGTCTCCTGTATTTGTTTTGGGTGGGCTCTGGCCCTGAGATTGCATCTTACTCCTTGTTGTTATCATTTTGTATGGAAGTGATCTCTGCACTTTGGTGCAGTTATGCTCTTAGCGTCTATGGGCATTTAGTCTGGATCCCCCAAGTTGGTTCCCCTCCAGAAGTGCCTGGCTATGTGTCAGAACTCGGGATGCTGGCTACTGTGAGGCCCCGTGGGTCGGGACTGTGGGTGGAGTTGGAGCTCTGGAGCTGAGGAGGCCTGGTAGGCTTGCAGGCGAGATGGGTTAGCCAGATGAGATGCCAGGTGGGTTCGGGACTGGAGCTCGGGCAGGAGGAGCCAAAAGAAAAGAGGAGGCGGGCAGAGGGTCCTTACCCTTAGGGCTTGCGGACCAGACGGTTTCGGGACTGGAAGTTGAGCAGGAGGAGCCGAAAAAAATGGAAAGCGATAATTCTACTTTTGTGCAACAAAGATAATTTGGTTCTTTGAGGTTACCGTGGTTGACATAAAGACATAACATCCACACGATGACAGAATTATTACATGTAATAGAGAGAGGAGAGAGAGGCTGTTGGTTTCCTCCCTAAAGTCTGGGTTGGGAGAGCACAGAGTTAGGACTGAGGACAAAAGTGCAGTACACATCCCTGACACCACCAGCGAGGACTCAGACCTAGCCCTGCACAGAGGGCAAGTGGCTCACGTTGCCCGTGGAGGGGCAGCTCTACACAGAGATGTACATCAGGGAAGCCAAGGGCTGGAGGCCAGGTGTGGCTGGTGTGGGGATGGTGTGTGGGGAGAGGTGCGCCGTCCTCAGCGGCAAGCCCAGGACCACTACCAGTGCAGAGGGCCAGCAGTCCTCCTGGCATTGAGAGAGAGCACCCTGCCTTCCCTGTCTTCTCTAGGCTGTGACCGCCAAACCCTCATCCTCACGCTGGAGCACTGGTGGTGGCAGAGCAGTCAGGTGTACTGGGAAGGCCAGGAATGTGTGTGGCTCTTTCTGGGCTCCCATAGTGGGTTGTCCTGGGGACCACTAGCAAAATATGCATCACAAAAGCAGGCAGGGAGACTGCTGAGCCCCAAGGAGGAGTCCAGCATAGGGAGCAGCGAGGGGTTACGGAGGACCCAGCCAGGCTGTGGGACCAGGAGGATACGCAGTCCTCAGAGTGCCGTTTCATCAGACATGACGACCCCAGGCCACCCTTCAGCCTCGGAGAGGCTATTGGAAGATGCCCAGGGGAGGGGTTCCTGGCCACATTGGTGTAAGGTTCAGTGATGTGAGATTCAGGGAGAGGGCCATCCAGGTTTGCCAAATCCCGGTGAACTGCTGGCATGAGTCTGGTTCTCATACCCAGTGTAGTAGATTTCTAACCGCTGGTCAACTTGCTACACCCAGCTGAACTGAAGCAGCGTGGTGCCGAGTGTGGGAGGCCCCTGAAGGTTGTGGCCAGCAGCATCAAGGCAGGGCTGAGAAGCTGTTGGGCACTGTTAGGGATGCAGTTCCAAGAAGCTGTTGGAGCTGTCCTGCTGGAGGCCCTTGCCATGCCGGCTTTCCCAGTGAACTTGGCTGTTCTTACTGAAGAGGGAGCTTGGGGCCTTGTCACTGAGAATGGCTATGGTTAATTTTTGGGGAACTCTGGTCCTCATATTGAGCATCATTTGTTGTCTCCAGAGGGGAAGATGGTGCACTGCTCAGCTTCATGGAGAAGCTTTTGGCTTCATGTGACTTCATGAAGTCACGTTGGCTTTCCTCATGAGAGGGAACTCAGCTCTCCTCATCGCCGGAGGAGCTTGGGATCTCACTGTTGCTGAAGGTGGCTGCGGTACCCGTGGGAGAGCTCTGGGGCTTACCTTGAGCATTGCTTCCTGTCTCCAGGGCAGATCCCTCAGCCCGTGGGCACAGGCTTTCTAGCTTCCGCTGCTGACCTGTGGGCCTTTCCAGCACAGACCAGTCATGTGGGCCTGCATGGGACTTTGCTGTGGGCTCTAGGCCTCCAGCTGGACTTCTGGGAGGCATTGCTATGAACTCTAGGCTTTCAGCTGGACTCGTGCAGGACATTAGGATGCAGGTCCTCAGCTGGGTTCTTTGGTCTTTTGTGTGGACAGATTGCCTACACTTCTATGTGATTCTGTGGGTGATTCATCATAGAATAATGTTATAACAGCATGTCCTATATTATATTGTTCCCCTTGGAAAAACCCCAGGCCATGACAGCTGGCTTCAAACTGCTTAAACCTCTGCCACTGTTTTATCAAGATATGTAAGTTCTGGGTTTACTCTATCTCTGGACTACTATTTTTCTGGTAGTAAAGAACATGCTCTATTCATACTCAATATGAATTCATACCAAGTTTTTTTTTTTTTTTTTTTGTACCAGGGATCAAACTCAGGACTTTGTGCCTGGCAGGCAGGAGCTTGTGCTGTGGAGCTATCTTCTCAGCCTGTGAAACCTAGTTCATGATATACTTTTAAAAAAGTATTTTGTATTTGGTATAGGGTCTCACAACATAGCTCAGACTCATAGTGATCCTCCTGTTTACAGCCTCCTCAGCACCAGGGTTACATGTGTGCGCCGTCACACTTGGACACAATTCCTGGTTCAGCATGCCAGGGATGGGGCCGGTGAGGCATGTAGTGCTGGGGACTGAGCCCCAGTCCCTGCAGTGCTATGATGTACTTTCAAAGACAGATGAAAGAGACAGGAGCAACATTAACTCACCTGCAAATCGCCTTTGACTTACGCAGTACGCTTTTCCCCACACCCTCAGGACACTGTCACTCACTGGTCACTGTCCCTCACAGGGCCGCCCGTCTCTGCCCCAGCCTCTGCAGGGCGTCCTTCACGTCCTTGTTCCGCAGACTGTAGATGAGGGGGTTGAGCATCGGGATGGCCTGAGTATAGAAGATGGAGACCACCTTGCCCTGCTCCGTGGACTCCAAGGCTCCAGGCTGTCCATAGACAATGAAACCCGTTCCATAAAACAAGGACACTGCCATCAGGTGGTAGCCGCAGGTGGAGAAGACTTTGTGTCTCCCAGAGACGGAGGGCATCCTGAGGATGGTCACGGTGATGTAGCCATAGGAAGTCAGGATTCCGAGCATTGCGCCCAGAAGGACGAAGCCACAGATGCTGAATGTGACCAGCTCGTTGAGGGCCGTGTCGGCACAGGCGAGCCTGAGCAAGGGGAGCACATCACAGAAGAAGTGGTCGATGCGGTGGGAGCCGCAGAAGGGGAGCTTAAAGGTGAGGCTGGTTTGCACGATGGCATTGAGGCAGCCTCCGAGGTAGGAGCCCAGCACCAGGACAGCGCAGACAGCGTGGCGCATGGTCACGGGGTAACGCAGGGGGTTGCAGACGGCCATGAGGCGGTCGTAGGCCATCACAGCTAGGAGCAAAGCCTCTGTGGTGCCGAGAAGGGAGAAGAAGAACAACTGCGCCGCACAGGCTCCCAGGCTGATGGCTTTAAAGGAAGAGAAGAAGTCGGCCAGGGCTCTGGGTGCAAAAACAGACGAGTAGCAGAGGTCCAGGAAGGACAGGTTCTTGAGGAAGAAGTACATGGGGGAGTGCAGCTGGGCATCCAGGGTGATGACTGCGACCATGGTGAGGTTCCCCACGATGGTCCCAGTGTATAGCACCAGGAAGACAGCGAAGAGCAGGGCCTGGGTCTCCGCACCGCCCCGGAAGCCCTCCAGCACAAACTCCTGCAGCGGCACCACAGATACGTTCTCATGTCTGTGTGTTGTCATGGCCGTGAGCTGGCAAAGCGGGGCAGAAAGGACAGGAGAGGCAGTGAGAGGGCTGGGCACAGCTGCGTGGCCGTGCCTTAGCGAGTGCGTGGACTCACCCACGCACGCGGCCTGAGCGCTGCCCACCGCCCGGTTCTCCTTCCACCGAGCTCTCCACCACCTGAGCGGGCGCACTGTCTGCGGCTCATTTAGCGTGTGATGTGTACTGAGCCCTCCTGGACAGGAGCTGAGTGTGCGCTGGGGATGAGGTAAGTGTGCAGAGCCGAGGACCCTCCGTGCAGGAAAGCACCGGGGCGTTCCTGTGCTTGCCGCTCAGTGGCTGCCTGCTCCCTGAGGAGGCTCCTCAGCGCTGGTGCACCGTCCTATCCTGCACTGCTCCGGCCTCAGCGCCTTGCTGCCTGGTTCAGGACGCAGTGGGAGGACATCAGCCGCCAGGCCTGTGCCAGGTGCTGTCTGCCTGCTGGCTGGGCGCAAAGCAGTGAGCAGTGCCCCTGGCTCAGGCAGGGCCTCTATCTGCCTCCTCTGAGGACCCTCGGCCACTCGGTGGCAACTCTGGCTCCAGCACCTGGCTATGGGATGTGCAGGTGGCTGAGCCCAGCTCCTTGAGGAGATCGGGGGCTTCCTGCCACAGCCCGACACTGGGCCTGTGCTGGAGAGAACACACCCGAGTCTCCTGGTGGGGGACCGCAGAGAGCGTACCCACAGACTGCGGCTCTGCGGTCCCCCATCTGACCTCACTGCCGTCCGTGTCTGACCGCAGGTTGCTATGTGGTTTGGGGAGCTGGGCAGAAGTTCTCTTTAAATTTAGAATCTAGTGTGGGACATTCTTGATTCTTGTCATTGTCATGGCACAGCCAGAGCGGTGGTCACTGGGGTTCCATGTGTCCTCTGCTGGTCACCAGCAAGCGTCACAGTGTTGCAGTGCTGGCCCTGGCTCGGGGGGAGGAGGGTGCGCTTCATCACCCTGCCGTCCAGGGCTCACCCTCCCTGTGCAGGGATGCGGGGCCCAGTGGGGCCCCTCTGTCCTCTGCGAGACATTGAGCCCACTTTCCCACACCCTCAGGACACTGTAAGCACAGCGACTCTCCATGAAACGTTTCTGTGGGCTTTGCTGTGACAATTTCTCTGTGTCAGTCTGTCTGTCTGTCTGTCTGTCTGTCTCTCCCTCTCCCTCCCCCCTCTTCTCTCTCTCTCTCTCTCTTGTTCTCTCTCTCTCTCTCTCACACACACACACACACACACACACACACACACACACACACACACACACTGGAGTTTTGGTATAAACTATGTAAGCCTCCTCTGTGGTGAACTGAAGATAGGTGATTGTCCTCCCCACACCAGCTTACCGACTGACACTGGGGAGTGACAGGCAAGTGCCTCTCAGGCTTGGAGCTGATGCAGCGACATCCCCAGGTGCAAGCAGACCAAGCAGCTGTTGACGGGCTGAGGAGGAAGCCCTGCTACCCCAGAGCGGACGGCCTCACTGTGACTGGCTGCTGTCCTCACTTGGGCTTCGCTCTTTGGGCGAACCATGTGGCCCCGAGCCAGCAGCAGCACCCGGTCTGCAAGCCGGTTAGAACTGAGCTGCCGCCCACGCACAGGCAGCACTGAAACACCAGACGGCAGGTGCACCGAGAATCTATGTGTGCCATGTGCTAGGAATTCCTGTCGGGGAGCAGCTCCCTGGCACTGCTGCTGCCGAGCAGGAGCCAAGGCCGGCCCGGCCCAGAGGAGGGGGCTCACTCTGTGCCAGCTGGGAGCAGCCCCCATCACTGTGCACACAGCACTGCTCTGCCAGCCGGGAGCAGCCCCCCATCACTGTGCACACAGCACTGCTGTGCCAGCGGGGAGCAGCACCCCCAGTCACTGTGCACACAGCACTCCTGTGCCAGCCGGGAGCAGCCCCCCCATCACTGTGCACACAGCACTGCTGTGCCAGCCGGGAGCAGCCCCCCCATCACTGTGCACACAGCACTGCTGTGCCAGCCGGGAGCAGCCCCCCTGTCACTGTGCACACAGCACTGCTGTGCCAGCCGGGAGCAGCCCCCCCAGTCACTGTGCACACAGCACAGCAGTGACAGCCGGGAGCAGCCCCCCCATCACTGTGCACACAGCACTGCTGTGCCAGCCGGGAGCAGCCCC
>PVJA010039117.1:0-19316 GCA_004027025.1 Myocastor coypus | reverse complement strand
TGTGATATAAGCAGTTACACAATTTTGACACAGATATTTGGAAATTCAAGGAAATACAAAATTGTAGCCTGTCAAGAATATGGTTTTTGGCCCAGTCTCTTATTTTCAAGTACTACCCTTGAGAGAATGACAGTAACTGAGTTTACACCAGGAGCAGTACATATCAAAAAGACAAGAGTGACATGTATTCCAAACATAAAGCGGGTCATGCCCACACACTGCACTCTATAGAATGATTGTGAGGACAATATGCAATATGTCAACTTTCAAAGAAAAGAAGGGGGAAAAGAAAAAAAAAAAGTAAAAAAGTAATGTGGATTTAGAAATGTTAATGTTTAATTGTTTGATCAATCTTATATACCTATATGTAGTAATCTAAATTGATCTGATGATGAAAATATGTAATATAACCATTGTTAAATTTAAACAATTAAAAAATTGGAAAACAACAACAACAACAAAAAAAGTATAGTTTTTTATTCCATGGGAAGTGATAATTCACTTTCTAACAGAAATGTTCATGAATTTCATGAAATTTGAATTTTTGTTCCCTAAGGAAGAGGAAGTCCAGCAGACAGACAAGCTACATCAAGCATCCTTTCGTGGCAGGAGAATGTGGAGGATTATTAATTATAGCAAATTTATTCTTTTTAAATCTCATAAAATCATATTATGAATTTAGATTTCCTCAATGATGCCTTGAGAAGACCACAAATCTACCCATAGATAGATTTACTTCAACTATTTATTCTAGAGAAAATTCTTGACTTTGAGCATTTAGCTTTCATAGTTTCAGGGAAAAACAAATCTATTATCAGATCACTCAGTTCAAGTTTTGTTATGGCAGCTCTCAGAAACTGATAGACACATTTCCACATTTCCTGTAATTTTTAAAACTTCTGTTTATTGAGCTGTCATTAACATAACATAAATTATTGTGATTATGAGTAGTTAACACTGAGGATGGAACTCAAAGCCTGCACACTTAGCTGCATCCCTAGACCTTTACGATTTCGGTATTTTTGAGATGGGGTCTTCATACATGGCTAAATTGCCTAGATGAATTAGAACTTGGGATCCCCTGCATCAACATCAGCAAATTAATGTGGGAATTATGCCAGCTACTGAATATATTTATCCCTTTTATGCACGTTAGAAATGGAAAAATAGCTACAGGATAGATTTTGAAACGCCTGGATTTGCTCCAAGTTGGACTTGGGAATTCTGACTTGTGCGCTGGCCTCCAGAAGCCAGTGCCTGCTGCCTCTTGGGCAGCTTTTCTGTTTTGAGTCTCCTGGAATTAGTGTTGATACACAACCCACATCCATTGACTACTAAAAATCCTGCTTATTTCCTTTTGCACAATGTATAGTCAACTGGGCAAAATGCTCCACGTCCTGTTAGGGAAGGCTGGGAGAGGAAGTAACAGTATATAGTTTTAGCCATTGCACAAAGATTTTGGTCTCTCCTTTTTGAAAGAATTATGGTTCTGTAAGATGGCTCATCTGAAGATGGATTGAGGGCTTATGATAGTTTTTATGTTTCATATTAGATCTCTATTAATTTGATCTACAGTTTCCATGTTTAAGCCGATCAAGTAAGAATTTAATAGCCTGCCCAACTATTTCATGTCTAGGGATATCATGATCCGCTGGCCAAAGCTGCAAGTTTCTATGAGCCCGGTTGGTATAAGTAGTACTGCGATCCCATTGTCCATAGCCATGCTCACCTTGCCTTTGGCGTTTGTGTGGTACTTCTTGGTCCTTGCAACACCAGGACCCAATTGTCCTCAATTTACTTAAAAATCCTAGTTCAGTGGCAGAAATTAACAGTAATTTCTTTCTTACATGGAAGACTAATCATTTCAAGTATTTTTTTAATCCTTTTTAATTTTTTTTTATTTTAAAGAAAATAGAAAATAAACGAGACATGAGAAATGATATAGAATTAAAAGCCAAACTAAACCAAACCAAAGAAACAAACAAAAAAAGAGAGATGATAATGATATAAGGGAAAGAAGCTCCCAAACTGAAAGGTACCTGGCACAAGCTCATGTTTTCTAAAACTGAAGAATGAATTTTGGGAATGATGGAGGTTAAGAGCAAAATACATTTATTGAGGGAAAGAAAGCTTCTTTATGAGAGAGGAACAGAAGGAGACCTGAGTGAGTGGCCCTCAAGTCGCTCTTTAAAAATATATTTTTCTGAGTCACGAAGCAAAATGTATTTTCCTAACCAAAACGAGTCTCTTGCCAGATGGATAAACAGACCTTACACATCAACCCTACTGACATTCCAATCCCCTTATGCTTTAGAATATCTTATACAGTGCAGTACATTGGTGGAATAATTCAACTTCATGGGTTATAGTGTATTTTTGGTGTATGTGTTAGCCACTCAATCAAACAGTTGCTAAGACTGCTCTCAAACTCCTGAGCTGCAAGATTAAATCTAGAATCTCTATATGGCCAATGGAAATTTTAACATAATTTGACTTTACTTTTGTTATAAATTAAATTTATTTTAGCTGATACATATATATGTATATATATCCATAAAATGCCTATGTTTATAGGGTACTGAAAGTTGTTACAGTACAAGTATATGTTGTGCAATGTTCAAATTAGTTAAAAATGCCTTTATTGCCAAACATTTATCATTCATATGGGAGTCAATATCTTTTCTTCTGGCTCTTTGAAATATACAGTACACAGTCACTTTCTACAGCCACCATGCTGCAAGCTAGGGCCCCCCAATTTCTCATTCTTACTTTAGTACTGGATGATCCTACTCTGCCCTCCTGGCAAGGGAACGTCATGTTACAAATGTATCTATTTTCCTTTGGTCTCTCAGTTGTACTCCACACATTCCAAGTAAATATTGTATATGAGAATTTTTGAAGTACTTTGTGTGGGTGTTTGGATCAAATGTAAAACTCTGATAAGTTTTTAAAAAGTTGTGGGGCCTGAGGCTGTGTTGTAAGTGGGTAAACACAATTTTATTCATTGTGAAAGGGGCCTATATATCAACTGATGTGCCATTATAAAATATTAGCTTAATTTGAAAACGAGCAAATCAACCTTATTGTTGATGCCTGGGGGGTTAATGAGTCTCCATTTTCATTTTGATTCACTTATTTTGATCTTAAATTGTTAAGACTCAATTACGAGAGATAAATCCCATCCAGTCCCATTGCATAATTGGTTTTTGGTAAAGTCCATTATCCTAATAATTATACTCTAATTGGCATAAAAATGAAATATTCTGATAAGCAACATCAGGAAATAATAACAGTAATTAATAGTAATTAAATTCTATACATCCTATGGTAGAGCAAAGAGATTGGAGGTCATTTTGAAAGTAAATTTATCTAGGACTTAAACAACAACAAACTGTAAATGTGAGCTGTATTTTTTAATTTATTTATTCAAGGTAAAATATGTGAGACTTTGCAAAAAATATTTTTTTTCATACTTGAAATAATTTGGCGTGGATTTGACAGCTATTCCTGGCTATCAGCCTTACACATTAGGCTATGTGCTTCCATTTATCCACTCATTTGATTCATTCAGTTCAACATGGACACTGTCAGACACTGAGCTGACTTGTGAGGAAAAAGCAAATTCTATGAAACAGAGCCTAACTACTACATTTCATTAAAATTCATGTTGTGAGCTCAAATTCTCACTGCAGACTGAAATGCAGCATTTTTTGGTGGCAGTGTGGATATGGAGTCTGGGCATCCCCTTTCTAGCTACTCTTGATTGCTTGAGGAGGGACAGGATTTATTTTTTTTAAATTTTTTTTATTTTTTATTTATTTATTTTTTTTCTTGTATCAGCACTTTTATTTGTTTATTTACTTATTTTTACGGCTGGCTCAGCCTGCCCTGAAGGCAGGGCTGGCGCAGCATGTGGTGCTGGGGATCGAGCTGCAGTCCCTGCAATTGCCTGCAGGCGCTTTAGACCACTAAGCCATCCTGCCGGTCCCCAGGGGATTTAAGATGGCATTTTTTCTGTATCTTCTCCATGCCCTAATGTCTTGAGAAAGATGAATTTATATAACTTCATGGGAGATGAAATATTTTCCACAGATGAGCACACTTTCTTTCCTTCTTTTGAATGTTCCCATCTTCACAAAATGGATTCTGTACCACATATTCCTATTATAAATTTTGCATGAAGCAGATTCAACACCTATAAGGAGAGATTTCCTATTGCCAAGCGCTTCCCATAAGTACGTAAGACTATCTAACTCAAGAGCTCACCTTGAGAAAGCCTGTTTGTTTCTATACCTAATCTACATTCTCCAGCAACTCTATCGTTGGACCTAGGTCAGTGTCCCTGTGACAGAATCTCTCAGGTTCTATGACACAGATAGATTCCATTTGAAAAGCTTCTGGTCCATGTGAAGCCAAGATCACAGAAGCAAAGGAAGTTCAGAGCAAAATCCTGAAAATATCAGGGGCGAAATTTTTAAATGTGTGAATGTGAAGGCTAATGCCTGCTTTTAAGAGTCCACCACAGTCTGTGCAACGTCTTTGTGTATATAGAATCCCAAACTAATAAAATTCTTTTCAAAGTTCTTATATCAATGTCATTTTCCTCTTTAAATCTCTGTTTATCAATCACATTAAGCTATCAGTTTTGATAGTTATTTGACCTTTACTTTCTGCATCTCTTTAAAAATGAGAAAACACAGACACACACACACAATGATGTAGCGATTCTATATCTACCTGATTACCAGAAGGCAATGTTTTGGGTGTTGATTATATCTGTAGGGCTGCTGCTAAACACAAGTAAGTGCTGGACTTGAACTAACAGGCATATGGAATGTAGGGAAGACTTAGTCATTAGAATGGCTGATGCATTGTGTCAGTTTGAGAAGTTTGGAAGTTTGACTAAAGCCCTCAGCAGGGAGCCAGGGTCCTCACTCTGTAAATATCCTCATCCTGTGCAAGAGGAGGACATGGAGAAGGCTTGAGTGTTATACCCACCCTGGTGTGCATAGCCTACTTATAACATAAGGGAGAGAAAGAGAGCTGCTTCCTCCTTTCGCTCTTGCTGCTTTTGCTGTCACCTGTCGCATTGGACAACTGCCCCTATGCAATGTCACCCTGCCTTAGACCAAGTTCATTATTGACTGAAACCTCCACAAATTGCAAGTTAAAAAAAAAACTTTCCTTCCTTAATTTTGCATGTCAGCTATGTTGTCTCAGCAATGAGAGAAAAGTAACCAACAGTCAATTTTCTCAAACATGAACAAATTACAATCCCACCAGAGACACTTACGAATTTTTATTTTCATGGTGGTTATCTGCCACAATAGGGAAAAGTTCCATCACTAGAGAATCATATTTCCATTCAGTAATTATGGTAATTTTTACTATTTCTCTGCTTTTCAAGGGTTTTTTTTTTAATTAAATATTTATTTATTTTCGTTCCTTTTGAGACAGGGTCTCACTACGCAGTTCAGGCTGGCCTCGAGCTCACTTTTATAGCCCAGGCTGGTCTCGAACCCACATTGATCCTCCTGCCTCAGCCTCCCAATTACTGGGATTCCAGGCATGCGCCATCGTGCCCAGCACAAGTTTTTAAGGTGATAGTACCCTGTGATGCTTGCACATGAGAGATTTAACAAAATTAATTTCCAAGTGTAACTTATTCCATGCTAAAGCAATGTCCCTCTCTCACCCAGCTTTGTTGTGGATAACTTAAAAGTTCACAAATAATACAATGTTGAGAAGAATCATTTTGTATGGTAAAAGGATAATATCTTGGTGTGCAGAAAATAGGATAAGAAACAAGTATACACAAAAAAGTGAAAAAGAAGAAGCTGAAAATAAAAGACTTATAACACACTAAATAAAAATACTGAATTCCAAAAACAAAATCATCTGGTTAAACCTGAGATGTCATTGAAGATTTTTTGTTTATGGCTGTAGCTCTCTATAATACAGACACAGTGCAAGGCAATGAAAATGACTGGCGCATAGGAGCAACATTACCTGTATTTGCAAAAATGCCTTATTTTGTGAAAGAGGACTTCAGAAAATGTCAAAAACAATGCAGTGTCTTTGGGGCAAAAGGGAATGCTTTAAGATTCATGGCAATGTGTATTTTCATAAAATTTTTAAAATTTTAATATTCACAGTGTTTATTGATTGCACTTTGTACTTAAGTATTTCTGATACATAATGTAGAAGATGAATGACTTGTGCTATTTTTCAAGCTTTGGAGCAAATTTGAAATTCACTTATTCATTTCCCTTTCTCTTTCTTGCCAATGATCTTGCCACAAACCCTAAGATGGTCACACAGAGACAGAGATTCAACTTGAAGTAGTGCAACTGGGTAAAAATAATTGACTCATAGCATTCTGGAAACCACAATAAATGAGTAATATTTGAAGAAAACAATTGTGTTTAGCCTAGTATAGGAATAAGAGAAGAAAAATAACATATGTCTTCAGAACTTTTAATTTTCATGTCAAAAAATTAAATTGTACAGTTCTAGCAGACTTTCAGTAAGTAAGTAAGTAGGTGCTGCAGCTACAAGGTAAGGACTGCATGTTAGAAATTTCTGCACTGCATGTAGTTCAAAATAGAGGGAAAACAAAGGCCCTTTGTGGCTATCTGATTAATTGTCCCTAAGCTCTATCATTGGAGATAACTTTAATGTCTGTGATAATTGTACATGTAGAGCGGAAAGAGAATTTAGCATTTATGTCTACATGTGTTAAGATGCCAGAATAATTAAAAATGTCTATGCCACTCAGTGATAGTATTTATCAATGTTTTCTATGTGACTATTTGACTCTGCTTCACAATCTCACTGAAAACTCGGTGACTTAGTTTGAAGTTTTCAAGCACTTTAAGCCATAATATCACCATGAATCAGTTTTCCTATCCAATAATCCCATTCCCTTCTTATTTATGACCACCAGACACCGAAGGCCCAGTCATGACCCAGAGCATTGCCTGGTATCAATCAGGCAGGCACAGATAATTACCTCTTACTTTCTGTTCCCTTAAAACTTTAGTAAATGCTGTACATGAAGGGACCACATGGAATTGCATTTATTTGCTAACATTTGTGGCTTTCTACCTGGATTGGAGTATTATAGGGTGGAAAACACACCTGTAGGTCACACTCGACAGGTGAGTGAGACCTCCCTCCCCATGCCTACAAGTAGCCCAGCTGACCCAGCAGCCCAGACTGAACATCCAACCCATGGGCACACAGTCCTGTACCAAGGGTCACCACTCTAAAAAATGATGCAGACAAGGAGTAAAATGAAATCTCAGGTCTCAAGCCCAACTGTAACAAATACAGGAGACACTACCATACAAGAAAATGGGAATCATGCAGCCGAAATCTCTGAAATAGTAGCATCTGAAGTTAACAAACAAATGCAGAAACATATAAGGAACTTGGATTGGAGATAACCTCTGAAATTGAAAAGGAAATTTTTGAACTACTAGAAACTGAAGGAAAAAAAAAAAAAACAGCTGAAGAAAAGCATAGAGGGAGTCAGATCAGAAATAAACTCTGAAGTAAAAAAGCCATCTCTAAATTAATAGTGTCTCCACATCTGCAGAAAGGTGAACAAGAAATGACAGTAGAAACAACCTCTGAAGTAGAAAAAGAAAGGATAACTATAATGAAAGATTTAAATACATCTAAGGAAGACATTAATGAAAAACTAGAGATTAGAAAAAGGATGAAATCCTTGAATGAGCAATATAGGAAATAAATAGATCTCATGAAACAGGCTCAAAGAGATATACAGGAAAATAAAATCTAAATTACAAACTGACAACACGGCGTGAACGAAAGTGAAGATAGGATTTCGGATCTTGAAGACAAAGTCACAGGGAGTGTAAAGGCAAGAAAAGATCTCTTCAAGACAATCAGGATGCAAGAAAAAGTAATTCAACATCTGCAAGATGATGCAAAAATGAACAATATGAGATTAATAGGAATCAATGAAAAAGAAGGAGTCAATACAAATGATATAAAAAGAATATGGGGAGAAGTAATCGCAGAAAACTTCACAAACATGAGACAACAATTGGACACTGAGGTAACTGAAGCATACAGAACTCCATATAACATCAATCTGACTGGAAACACAAGCAAACATATAATAGCCAAGATCCCAGAAATCCAGAAAAAGAATAATATACTAAAAGCTGCTAGACAAAACAGATCACATTTAAAGGAAACCCATCAGAATAACGTCAGATTTCTCTTCACAAACCATGAAATGAAGAAGAGTATGGAGCAGAGCTCTTCAAGTCCTCCATGAAAACAAATTCCAGCCCAGACTATTATACCCTGCAAAACTCTGTTTCAAGTATGAGGGAGAAGGGAAATAATTCCATGATAAGAAACAACTAAAGAATTTCATGATATAAAAGTCAACCCTACACAGACTACTTAAAAATATTTTTGAGGGAGACCAAAATGACCGAATTTCTACAAATGAGTCCAGGAAGAACCCATCAAATAGGACAACGAATTAAACAGGAGAAAAAGGAGTAAACAGTAGTAAGTAAAAGACATGTCAATCATAAGTCAACACATTTCAATTATAACTATCAATGTAAATGGATTCAATTCTCCAATTAAAAGAAATAGGCTGGCAGAGTGCATAAGGAAGCAATATCCAACAACATGCTGAATAAAAGAAAAAAACTTAACTCATAAAGAATGAATACACGAAAAGTTACAGGATGGAAAACAATACAACATACCCCAACATCTCAAAAAAAAAAAAAAAAAAAAAAAAAAAAAAAAAAAAAAAAAAAAAAAAAAAAAAAAAAAAAAAAAAAAAAAAAAAAAAAAAAAAAAAAAAAAAAAAAAAAAAAAAAAAAAAAACAGGGTGAGCAATCCCGCTTACAGTCTAAAATTCAAACTCAGACTGATCAAAAGAAATAAAGAGGGCCACTACATACTGGTTAGGAGACAAATTCAAGATGAAGAGGTAACACTCATAAATATGTATGTGCCCAACGTGAGAGCACCAAGTTATATAAGACAAATAATAATGGACATGCAAAATTTGATGTCCAATACCACAGTCTTAACAGGAAACCTTAATATCTCTTTATCCCAGAAAGATAGGTCAAGCAGAAAAAAAAAAAATAGCAAAAAAGTAGCAGAACTGAACCAGTTCTTGGAAAAACTGGGCTTACTGGACATACACAAAGGGTTCCATTCAACCACTTGTGACTACACATTTTTTTCAGCTGCACATGGGACATTTTCCAAAATGGACCACATACTATTACACGAGTCATGCTTAAGTACATGCAAGAAAACAGAAATTATACCATATATATTATCTGATCACAATGCAATGAAAGTGGAAATTAATGACAAAACAAATCGCAAAAACCCTAGAAATTAATGAAAATTAAAGGACATCATTCTCAGCAATCAGAGGATTTCAGATGAAATTAAACAAGAAATTGAACAATATTTACACTTTAATGAAAATTCAAACACAACCTACAGGTATTTATGAGATGTAATGAAAGCAGTCCTCAGAGGGAAACTGATAGCCTGGATCTCACACATTAAGGAAACAGAATTGGAAAAAATAAATACTCTTACTCAGCACCTAAACCGACTAGAAAAGTTAGAGCAAATGAAATCCAAAGCCCAAACATGGGAGGAAATTGTAAAGATTAGAGCAGAAATTAATTCAACTGAGACAAGGAAAACAACACAAAGAATTGATGAATCAAAAAGCTGGTTCTTAGAAAGAGTAAATAAAATTGATGGGCCCCGAGGTAACCTCATCAAGAAAAGGCAAGAAGGGACCCAAATTCAAGCAATAAGCAATGGAAAGGGTGAAATTACTGCAGACCCAGCAGAGATTCAGAGGATTTTTAATCACTACTTAAGAAACTTTACTCTCACAAAACTGAAGACACAGAGGAAATGGAAAGATTCCTAGAAAGATACAAACTACCCAAACTGAATCAAGAAGATATAATAACCCAGTAATGGTCAATGAAATGTGAAGTGTTATAAAATGTCTCCTGACAAAGAAAAGTCCGGGTCCTGAAGGATTCACAGCTGAATTCTACAAGAAATTTATAGAACACATAATCCCAACACTGCTCAATGAATTGAAAAGGATACAATCCTACCAAAATCTTCTTAGAGGCACGTATTCCACTGATACCAAAACCAGAGAGAGATGCAACTAAAAAAGAGGACTACAAGCCAATTTTTCTTATGAACATAGATGCAAATATCCTCAGTAAAATCATCACCAACAGCATACAACAAATCATAAAGAAGATTATACATCATGACCAGGTGGTATTCATCCCAGGGATGCAAAGATGGTTTAATATATGCATATCTATCACTGTCATCCACTATATTAATAGAGCCAAATCCATAAACTACAGGATTGTCTCAATTGATGGAGAAAAGGCTTTTGACAAAGTCCAACACTCATTTATGTTCAAAGTACTACAGAAAATTGAAAAAGTGGGACTCTATCTCAACCTGATGAAAGCCATTCTTGACAATCCAATGGCCAACATAATTCTAAGTGGGGAAAAGCTGAAGTCTACTTGGAAGGCCCAAATAATTCCATGAAGAAGCTACTAGAATTAAAACTCAAATTCAGTAGCATAGCAGGTTACAAAGTCAACATGCAAAATTCAATACCATTCTTCTATAGAGATAACAAACACACTGAGAGTGAAATAGAGAAATAATACCTTTTAGAATCGCATCAAAAAAAAAAAAATGAAATACTTAGGAATTAACCTAACTAAACAAGTAAGAGATTTATTCAGTGAAAACTACAGTACTCTGAAAAAAGAGATTCTAGAAGATTTCAGAAAATGGAAAGATATTCCCTGCTCCTGGTTAGGAAGAACCAACATTGTGAAGATGGTCATACTCTCTAAACTGTTATACCAATTTAGTGCAATTCCTATCAAAATGCCATCAACATACCTCACAGACCTTGAAAAGTCATTGCAAAAAATTATTTGGAACCAAAAAAGACCCAGAATTGCAAAGATAATCCTGGGCAACAAAGGCGAGGCAGGAAGCATTATGATTCCTGACCTAAAATTATAGTACAGAGCTACCGTGATAAAGTCCGCATGGTACTGGCAAAAAAATAGACCTGAGGATCAGTGGAATAGATTAGAAAATGCAGAAGTAAATACAGACACACTCAGACATCTCATTTTGGACAAAGGGGCCAAACATGTTTACTGGAAGAAAGATAGCCTTTTTAACAAACGGTGCTGGAAAAACTGGCTCTGCACATGTCAAAAACTAAAACTTGACCCAGGTCTATCACCATTCACTAGACTAAAATCAAAACGGATCAAAGATCTAAATATTAAAAGAGAAACCCTAAACTTCCTAGAGGAGAATGTTGGAGGAAATCTTAAAGACATCGAGGTAGGCAAAGAGTTCATAGACAAGAATCAAAATGCACGTTTAACACGCGAAAGAATCAACAAATGGGACCTCTAGCTGAGAAGTTTTTTCGTTTCAAAAGAAATTACCAACAAAGCGAAAAGACAGCCCATGAATTTTGAAAACATTTTAACTGATATTTATTCAGACAAAGCTCTTCTATTTAGAATTTATAAAGAACTAAAAACCATTAGGATCCCCAAATTCAAAGACCCAATCCAGGAATTAGCACCTGAAATGAACACACACTTCTCAGATAAAGAAACTCAATGAGCCTATAGATACATGAAAAAATGCTCCATGTCATTAGCCATTCGTGAAATGCAAATCAAAAGAACACTTAGATACCATCTCACCCCAGAAAGAATGTCTACCATAAAGAAATCAACCAACAACAAATTTTAGAGAGGCTGTGGGGAAAAAGGAACCCTTCCCCACTGCTGGTGGGAATGCAGACTGGTGCAACCATTATGCAAAGCAGTGTGGAGACTCCTTAAAAAACTAGAGCAGGATATCCCTTTAAATCCAGCTATCCTCTTAACGAGAATTTTCCCAGTGATATCTGTGCCCCTATGTTCATAGCAGCACAATTTGTGATAGCAAAACCTGGAAGCAACCAAAATGTCCATCATGTGAAGAATGGTTGAAAAAGATGTGATATTTTCGCAAAATGGAGTATTACTCAGCTATAAGAAATGATGAACTAAGCCAGGAGTGGTGGTGCACGCCTGTAATCCCAGCACTCGGGAGGCTGAGGCAGGAGGATCAGTGTGAGTTCGAGACTAGCCTGGGCAACAAAAATGAGCTCAAGGCCAACCTGAACTGCATAACGAGACCCTGTCTCAAAAAGACAAAAAAAAAAAAAAAAAAAAAAAAAAAAAAAAAAAAAAAAAAAAAAAAAAAAAAAAAAAAAAAAAAAAAAAAGAGAAATGATGAACTAGAAGACTTCATATATAAATGTATGTATCTTGAACGTATACGCATGAGTGAAATAAACCAGACCTACATATGCAAATATCGTATAGTTTCCCTAGTGTAAGGACTCAAGAGAATACTTACATACATACATACATACATACATACATACATACATACATAAATTTTAGACAGTACCGGTAATCAATCTCAGGACTTTGTGTTTTCTGCATTCTTAACACCTATAATTATTTTTAGAAGAGCTACTTAAATACAAACTGTATTCAAAAGAGTTAAAAAAATTAATGTTTTTTGGAAGTGTTAGGGTTTAATTGTTTGATAGATCTTACATACCTATATCTGTTAATCTAAACTGATTTGATGATCAAAACATGTAATGCAACCATTGTTAAATTCTTCTTGTTTTGAAATTCTGTACTATATGTACTCTTACTTGTTACTGTTTTTTCTATCTTTGTTTCTGCTATTTTATTCTTTAAAATAAAATTAAACCCATAAAAAATTTGAAAATAAAATTAAAAAATAAAAATAAAATCATTCTTCTTGGAACAATGTCCATATCTAATTTCTCTGTAACAGTAATCAACAAATTGTCCTTGCATTTTGACCTGCCTGATTTTTTTTTTTTTTAATGCATTTTAGGACAGGTGATACAGGGCCTACAGGATCTCATCATGTACATTGTACTCCTAGTTATCCTCCTGTTTTCAGCCTCCCTAAGTGCTAGGATTACAGGTGCGTGCTTACAGGCCTAGTCTCAGCGTGCAGGGGTTGGGGGTGGGGGTCTCACAAGGCCAGCATGGCAGGCCTAGGGCTTGACCTCCAACCGCTTTGCTCTGTCAATGCAGGAGCTTTATTCCACTGAGCTATCAGTCCAGCCCCTGGCTATTGTTTTTGAAGAGATATGTGCTTCTGATTTGTCACACTTCCCCCTTTCTCTTATTCTTACCTGGTCCCTAGAGCTAGACCATCAGGCAAGCCTTAGTACTGTATCAATAGGGACATAGTGGCCATTTGGGTCTTACTCCTGTTCATCTTTGTGTTGGGAACATTGTTGAAAATATTTGTTTTTAAGATGAAGTTGAATGCTCAGCTTTCTAATACAAAAAAAAAAAAATATGGCACTTAGGTGTTCTTTATGGAAAGATTTTGTAACTTTTAGAAAAAAGTAATCAGGAAGTTCACAGAGATTTGGAAAAGTGTATAGTTGTTAAAGGCTTATGACAGTATTTTCACTTAGCATTGAACCTCTATTTGATAGGTATGCTAATAAGATCTAAATAATCCAATAACATATAAAACACCAATAATATTTATGAATAATATATGCAGCACATTACACTCAAATATATGAATAATATATGAAGCCCAACAAACTTATAATGGTTTATGTCTAGTTGTCCCCCAAAGCCTCATGCAATCATGGGCAGGAACTTCTACAGATTGAGACTTGACTCATGAGTCACTGGGATTATGTGATTTAATACTGATGGGATTATGGTCTGAGTACTTCTGGGATTATGGGTGTAGCCTAAGGCAGATAGGCTGAGGCAGAGAACCTGAATGTAATATAAAGAGAGACAGAGAGACAGACTAGAGCTGTTGCTCTCTGCTTCCTCGGTTGGTCAGTTGCCTCTGTTACGATTGTTGCTGTTCCACTGCCATGAACTGGATGCTCTCTGCCATGTTCCACTCAGCCTTGAGCCAGCCAAATATGGACTGAAACCTCCAGTAACTGTGAGCTAAATAAACCTTTCCTTCCTTCATTTTGGGTGTCGGGTATTTGTCCCAGAAACGAGAGAAAAGTAACTAAGACAAAACCTGAAGCAAATTTAAAAGCATCAATCCATATATGTAGCTAGAATTTGATGTTTTATAATCCAACTTTCTTGGCAAAGCAGGAAAACAATGAAAATTGAAGTGGTACATTTTCAAAGGTAGAGAAACCAGATAATGCCAGTTGATGAAGTGATACATGCTTAATTTTCAATATTTACATATAGTCACAATTAGGATCAATATTCATATTTAGGTGCATTAACCAAAATAAATTCATTTTAAATGAAGCTCTTACATCTCAACCTGTACCTTGATGAGTCCAAGTTCAGAAATGATTACTGCAGGTGCCACCCCATTTACATATCTGTGCAAATTTTTTTTTTTTTTTTTTTTTTTGTCTTTTTGAGACAGGGTCTCGCTATGCAGTTGAGGCTGGCCTTGAGTTCACTTTTGTAGCCCAGGCTGGTCTCGAACTTGCACCAATCTTCCTGGCTCAGCCTCCCAAGTGCTGGGATTACAGGTGTGCGCCACCACGCCCGGCTTCAGTGCAAATTCTTGAGGAGTGATTATTCTTGAGTGTTAGGAGAAGCATACATGAATATATCAACAAATGGCTTATGTAAGTGATTTTTTGAAGTTACCGTGAAAGAGAGTTTATATTTCTTCCTTTCTTTAGCAAGATAAAGGCAGCCAAATTTAGTGTTGTCTATAAATTTATCTCATTATTTGGAACTATTCTTTCTTGGCCTTTTTTTCCATTTTCTCACTATTAAATTTTCTTCAGTTTTAAAACCTAAAGTGGAAAGCAATTTCATTTCTCCAGTGACACAAGTTAGAAATCTGCTACCTAATCCAATCATCCATTGCTGCTCCTGAGATATTTTGCACAACTGGAAGGAAAAGGAAAGGCCGTTGATGAAAGAGGGATTCAGCAGCCTTGTAAGCTTCTTCGCTTAAAATATTTAGAGGTTATAGTTAGAAAGTGAAGCTACACTAGCTTGTACCAAGTCCACTTTACACATTCTTATTACTTAGTATCTACTAACTCAACATCCATGAATCAGCTCTACAAAAATCAAAGAAAATATGAAAACATCCAAGTCTTTGGGTTCTTCCCAACGAATTTAGAAGTAGTATTTCTGAGAAAAGAAGTATGTGATTCCTAAGTACAATAAAAACAAGAAAGCCTAGTGAGGTGAAATTATGGTAAAGGGAGGCTACTCTTCATTCTTGGGTATAGAACTGTCTCTATCCATAGAATAAATTGTCATGTTCACTACTGCATATAGACACCAGAGGCAGTGCCAGGGATGCTTTTCTTTCTTGTGTTATGTTGAGAGGTAGTGAAATAAGAGAGTCTACCAGTGTGCTAGTGAGGAAAGATAAACATCTATTATCTTCAGACTGTGTGCTGTGAAACACTATGACAAGGCGTTACAGATGTAAAATAAGAACAAGATCAAGACTAAGGCTAAGCATGAGACCTGCACAGCGCCTTCATTATGGGAGAAGAAGGAATCATTAGCATCTCTTTATTTTACTTTTAAAACACCACAGGCTCAAAACCTACCCGTTCTATCCGAAGCATTGAACTGCCTGATCAGTGTCTCACTCCCTCTGCATCATCCACCTCTGGCTCATATAACCATGATTCTCCTTTTTACTTGAGCTTAAAGATTTTTAGACCGTAGGTAAATGAATTCTCCAGTGATTTTCTTTTTATGATTGACTTACTTCACTTAGCATGATGACCCCCAAGTGGATTCAAATTTTGGATCTGACAGCAAGTCTTCCTTTCTCCCAGGAAGACTTGCTGTCAGATCCAAAATTTGAATCCATTCACGTGCTCAATAAATACTTACCAGGAACTCTGCTGGACTCTAGACCTAAAAAATGTACACAAGAGACAATTATTTTTAAGCAGTGAGAAAGACTTCAGGAAAAGGTGAAAAGGACTATGATGGGATATACAGAAAGGTACATAAATTCTTACAAATATTCTTACCTAAAAGAAACGATGTAAGTGTTGTAAGAGAAATACTTTTTAAGTTAAGGACCAAGGGTTCCATCTGTGGTTCAGCATGCTGCACTGGCCAGTCCCCAGGGCACTCTGAGCTGGAGACAAAGTCCGGGTGTGGTGGTGCACACCTGTAATCCCAGAGCTGGGGAGGCTGAAAACAGAAGGATCCCTGTGAGTCTAAGCTGCATAGTGAGATCCTATACCAAATACATAAAATGGAAAAAATAAATAAAATAAAATAAAATAAGGACCAAAGATAGATTTAACTTAGCTAAAATAAAAATAAGAAAGACAATTGGCAAGAAACTGAATGTTTAGATTTGTGCAGCAAAATGTGTATGAGGAAGTGAGAAAAGGATTGTAACTGCAAATTGTGGCTGGTTTGGTACAAAGTTATCTGGGGGTCCCAGCAGTATCTGAGCAGTGTGATGGGTTTTAGATTCAGGGTTTTTGTTGTTGTTGTTAGATTCAGTTTTAATTCCCATTCTTAACCATATTTACAACCTACAGTATTCTCTGAAATCAAATTACTACTAAGTCCTTTCTTTAGCTTCATGTTCACTTTGTTTCTCAGTGATTGTAGGTGGTTTTCTAGTACTGAAAACCTATTATGAACATTACTAAAACAGCACCAAATGTGTTTTTACAACCATATCATGATAATTATCTATCTTTTCAAAAGTGTTTTTTACTTCATCAGGCAAGGTACCCCAATACAAAGAAAACATCCTATGCCTATTTTTGTCAATAGTTAGCTTTCCTGTAGGCAGACTGCTTCTGATCGCATGGATTCCCCTTTGTTGTTTTTCTTATTAAGAATAAACTCAACTAATGAGTTCAATACCCCAGAAGTTTTAAAGTCATCATTAATTTAATGTCACTCACTCTTCATTTATTAGTCTTCTTAATTTCTCATCAACCCTAAAGTGTTTGGAGCAGCTGACCTATGCAGTTTGATCCCAGTTGCAAGCATTAATTAATCAAGTCTCCAACTACCTGTAAGTTCTCCTGACAGCTTTAATATTCAAAAAATCTTTAGTAGAAATTTTTATGTTACAACATTGTTTTTTGCTTTTAACTTAGAAGACTGATTTTTTTTTTTTTTAGGTGGATGAAATTTAGAAATACATCTTTGGAAAACTGATGAGAAACCTATATTTAAATGCAAATAAACAAATTAGAGAGTTTTTCACTTATTATTTAAAATAAATCTTACTTTAATTTTTGACTAGAAAAGTCAACCAAGGCAGATGTATGCTAAAGGCCATTCTGGAGCACACATGCCCAGATCCAAAGCTTGCCAGCCTTTGGATCAAAGATATACACTTAAACCCTGCCACTATTTTTTTTTTTTTCATAACCCTAGGAGTTTAGGTGTTTCGGAAAATATCTCTTTTTTCAACACAAATATTCAATGTCTGAAAATCCTCAGGTAGTTTATACAGTAAGAACTAATTAAAATGTTGTCTTACTGGATCATATTTTACTAAGAAAGTCTTATCAAATGTTACAGTCTAGCATTGCATATCACACCCCTATCACTTTTCTGTTTCTCTCTCTCTTCTTTCTTTCTTTCTTCTTCTTCTCTCTCTCTGTTTCTCTGTCTGTCTGTCTCTGTGTGTGTCTGTCTGTCTCTCTCTCTCTCTCTCTCTCTCTCTCTCTCTCTCTCTCTTTTCTGTATTTAGGACAGGATCTACAGGGTCTCACTACTTAGATCAGACAAATAGTGATTCTCAGGTTTTCAGTAACTTTGAAGAGCTGGAGTTACGGGTGCGCACTACAATGCCCAGTCTAGATCACCCTCTCACTGTTCCCTAGGGGTGGGACTGGCATGGTACCCCAGGAATCAAACGCCCGTGGTGCTCTGCTATTCAGAAGCTTTTGTCCACTGAGCCAGCCCCATATGCCTATCACTTTTGACAAAACTCTACTTTCCAGTGAGCTTTCAAGTCCCTACTGGAGTGTGAACAGCATTCCATTTGTATTGAACTAATACACTGAATAGAAATCAACCTCACTTGTGGCTGTCAGGAAAGCCGCAGGCACACTGGGAACCTCCACTGAGCTCCAGACATCAGTTTCTCTCTCTTCCTCTCTCTCTCTCTCTCTCTCTCTCTGACCCCCTTATTATTTTATTAAATATGTAAATGAAGCTCAAGAGCAGTGTTTGAAGTGAAGTGCTGCTTTATTCACAAAGAAGCAGTCAAGGATCTTTGAGAGTTCTGTATGTACCGTCTAAAAGCATTTGGGAACTGATATGATGAGGTTGATATTTAGGCTTAAGATTTGCTTGTGAAGTAATTCTTTACTATACATTTTCTAGATATATTAATAGAGAAGGGACTATGTTCACATGAAGTCAATTAACTGATTCCCAATAAACAAGTTATCTTAACCAAATTATCCTAAGTAAGAGATTTTTAGGATCACTATAAAACCTGTTATGGGACTACTCGATTTTAAATCCAATATAATATTCAAAGATAAAATAAGGTCTCTTACTAAATTTAATTTAGAGATAGTTGTGGTAAAATTTCAGGACAAAAAAGTAGAATTAACGAAAGAGCTCCAAAAAATATTCTTTCATCTAAACCATGCATATCTGTACGTTCACTGAATATGAAAAATACTCAGTACTGATAGTTATTATTAGAGTTTCCATGTCTATGGACGTTAAGCCATAAGGCTAATAGAGTTAAAACATAAATATCTTTCTTCTCATTCCATTTATTTATGTCCACATGAACTAGTAAGGGCATGCAGTGTCCCAACCAATTGGATATGGAAAATAAAAACACTTGAGAATAGATACATGAATAAGGTAATCAACTAATACAAATATAATAAAAGGAATGACACAAAGAAACAAGGCAGGCTCAACACATTAAAGGTCGTGCTCATACTCCTTCTTGCTGTCCTCACCTGACTTCCATGACCTTCTCTGTGATCTACAGAGATCACAGAGTGTGTTAACAATTTTCCACCATTTCACAGAGTAATCAAATTTTTCCAATTTGTGATTCTTACATTTTTTTCTACTTGCTAACTGGTAAGACTGGGAGCTTGTGAGTTAGCTCAGATGTCTAAAGTGCCTGCTTTGGAAAACTCAGTTTGA
>PVJA010039116.1:0-19363 GCA_004027025.1 Myocastor coypus | reverse complement strand
CTATGCAACATTAATAGGGAGGTGGGTCATGCCCACACACTGCACTCTATAGAATGATTGTGAGGACAATATGCAATATGTCAACTTTCAAAGAAAAAAAGGGGGAAAAGAAAAAAAAAAGTAATGTGGATTTAGAAAGGTTAATGTTTAGTTGTTTGATCAATCTTATATACTTATATGTATTAATCTAAACTGATCCAATGATGAAAATATGTAATATAACCATTGTTAAATTTAAACAATAAAAGAATTAAAAAAAATAAGTTATTCTACTAGATTATAAATAATTTGAAAAAGAGCATAAATAATTTTAAAATTCTATTGGGCATCTCAGTTGCACTTTAATCCCTCTCCTGCTATACAATAAGGTTGTTAAATTAATTTCATTGCAATGGAAATTTCACTTTACTATATATTTCTTTCATTTTTAATTTTCCTACTTAATTCATAAGAGAAATGAAAAAATTCCTAACACCATTTTAAAATGTTACCAGGTGCAAATATTCACATAAAAGGAATTTTAAATCCCTTAAAAAAAAAAAATAGTGAGTCAAGGTGGGATATATTCTTATCCTTCACTGTTTTTGATAACCCAACTGCCAATTAAAGGAACATCATATCTGTGAATCTGTTTTATGTAAAATGTGAAACTGGCCCTTTTGTTCAGTTTCATATTTTTTTTATCCTATCTTGAAAGTGTGAGCTGAAAAGGTATGGTGATGATCCAGGGATTTATCTGACCTATGCCTGAATTTTTCATCTCTAATATGGCCATAGTAGTAATAAAATAGAGTATTTATTTATTTATTTATTTTCTTGTTTCAGAAATTTTGTTTATTTATTTATTTTCATGGCCGGTTCAGCCTGCCCTGATGGCAGGGTTGGCGCAGCATATGGTTCCGGGGTTTGAACCGCAGTCCCTGCAGCAGCCTACGCTTTCCTAAGCAGGCGCTTTAGACCACTGAGCCATCCCACTGGCCCCTAAAATAGAGTTTTGTAGAAATTGAATAATATCAAAAGATGTATTTAGAACAGGCCCAGGGTCTGAGGAAGGAGTTCCATGGTAGGGCAATCCTAAACAAATAATATTTTAATCATAGTTAGGATCTAATATATCTTTTAGCTATTTGAACTATTATCACATTATGCAACTTTTCATTCATTAATTACATTTACTGCAGTGTGTGTGTGTGTGTGTGTGTGTGTGTGTGTGTGTGTGTGTGTTAATGGGGATTTAACTTGGGACTTTGTGTTTGCCAGGCAGATGCTTATGACACTGAGCTCTATCTCCAGCTCCTTACTGTGTTAGTTTTGTAACATTTTATTTTCAGTGCTAGTTGTTTCAGTTTTCTGTTAGCTTTCTTATGCCACATCTGCTTTTGTATGGACTCTTATTTTGATTCATTTATGAATTGATTAAAATATTTCCTCCAATAATTTTCGGTCACATATATATTTTATAGCTACGTTAAATTCACAAAGACAAGATAGAATAAAATAGCAATTTTAACAAATTGCAGCTTACTTTTGTATTCCCTTCCAATAGATAAGTAATCTGGAGCTACTGCAGAAGTTTACCTTAACAGTTACCAGCATTCCAGTTCTACCAATTTTAACCTTCCATTGCTGCTATTTTTAAGAAACAGAATGGCTTTTCCAGCACTATTCACTGTATTTTAATTCCACCTCAACTGCAGGAGAGATCTGCAAAGAAAAGCATGACTGTTCCTATTAATGCAACATCCCCCAAGCCTCATGTACCACAGTAGCTTATCACAATGGCTAAAAGTTACATAATCTCAGTGCAAGAGTATCCTATAAAGCAGATTTCATTTGGAATAGCTAGCTATATGATCAGCTAAACATGTACTTCCCGAGATAGAAAAGTGATTGGAGCCAAATAGCTCTTCTTGGCCTGCACTTGGGGCCACTTGAGTGTCCATGTACTACTTTTCTCCCTTGTATGACATGACATACATGTCTTGCAGAAGGTCATAGTCTGTAGTCCCAGCCAGTAGGGCATTGCAGCTATTTTCTGGGATTGCTAGATACTGTGCAACTTTCGCCATCAAGTTTTGGTTGGTGCCTTTATGGCTGAGTGACTTAAAAATTCATGGGTTCTCTAACCAGTCTGGGGCTCCCAGCACTATAAAAACTTTATAAAGCCCCCGGAGCCTGAGCAGTGTGAAGTAGAAGCGAGCATGACCCCCGGGCTGCCCAAAGCTGCGCGCCGCTGCATCTCTTGTCTAGCGCCTGTGACCCGCCGCCGTCGCCACCATGCCCAAGAGAAAGGCTGAAGGGGATACTAAAGGTGATAAAGCCAAGATCAAAGATGAACCACAGAGAAGATCTGCTAAACCAGCTCCTCCAAAGCCAGAGCCCAAGCCTAAAAAGGCCCCTGCAAAGAAGGGAGAGAAGCTACCCAAAGGGAAAAAGGGAAAAGCTGATGCCAGCAAGGACGGGAATAACCCTGCAGAACATGGAGATGCCAAAACAGACCAGGCACAAAAAGCTGAAGGTGCTGGAGATGCCACGTGAAGTGTGTGCATTTTTGATAACTGTGTACTTCTGGTGACTGTACAGTTTGAAATGCTATTTTTTGTCAACTTTTATAAAAATGCAGAATTTTGTTTTACGTTTTTTCTTAAGCTATGTTGTTAGCACACAGAACATTTCATTGTTTTGGGGGGAAGGAGCTTATGTCAGTAGTACAATGTCTCCAAAGCTGGGTTGACATGGGGAAGGCGCCTTTCCCTGCTGGTTTTGAGAGACTTCCTCTTGGCTCCCAGGAGGAAGGATTCCATGATGTTGACACATGTGACCACCTTGGCACAAATGTCTTGTGGTACGGGACAGCTCCCAGTTCATTTTATGTCCTCCTTTCCCTGTGATCAGCATAGGCTTAACTCCCTTAAGCCCAGAGACCCATTGGGATCTGATTCTCAAAAGTGATGTTACCAGTGTCAGGCAATCTGGACTTGCCAGTAACGTTGAGATGGTGTCCCACAAGAACAATTGATTTGTTTATGAAAAGTATCTTTAATAAAGCTGGATACAGTTTGGCTTGGAAAAAAAAAATTCATGGGTTCAGTGACTTAAAAACAAACATTTTTTGTCCTGCCTATATCTGATGGGTATCACTGAAGAAAAAATATGATGTTATTACATGTATCCAGCACATAAAAATGCATATAATTTTATCTGTCATTCAAAAAAAAAAATAAAAATAAAGCTAACACTTACTTTGGGAGAAGAAAGAAAAGAAAATTAGAAACACACTAGTTACTGATCAGTGGTTACTGTGTGTCTCTAATTGTTCATCTTCCCTTGATTGGATCTATAACATGAAATCAAGATACTAAGCAGGATCAGCAGAGACCAGTAGTGGGGTGGGCTGCTGGGTGGTCCCATCTTGTAGTCTTTGCCTCTGACTTTTGCTCATTGTCTCAGTTATTCTTCTCTCCTTGCTGGGACAGATACCGAAGACCTCAAATTAAGGAAAGGTTTATTTAGCTCACAGCTAGTGGAGGTTTCAGGTTATACTCAGCTGGCTCAAAGGTAGAGTAGCACATGGTGGCACAGAGCAGCCATTTATGGCAGTGGCAATAAGCAAGAGCAGATGAGAGGAGTATCTGCAACAATGGTAACACAGAGTAAGTCTATCTCCCTTATGTTGCATTCAAGCTATTTGCCCCAGATTGGGTGCAGGGCTCACACCCATAATCCCAGCAGCACTCACACCCATAATCTCAAGGATAATTACTTAATCACAAACTCTAGAGGTCTGCCTCATGACTGCCTGAGGCTTTAGGGAAACAACTATATACATTCCACCCCTGGGCCCCCAAAGACTCATGCACATTCCTTTATTTAAAATATATTTTAAGGTCCAGCTAGATAGCTCAGCAGATTAAAGTGTCTGCTTAGGCAGGTTCAGGGACTGGGGTTCAAACCCTAGAGTGTCCTGCTGGCCCCACCACCAGGGTGTGCTGAGTTGAGCAACTGAGACTGGGAGTGGTGGCATCCCTTTGACCACAGCACTCAGGAGGCTGAAAACAGGGCAATCACTAGGAGGCTGATCTGTACAGTGAGACTTTGTAGACCCTGTACTAAATACAACAACAACAAAAAAGAAAGAAAGAAAGAAAGAAAAGAAAAAGAAAGAGAAAGAAAAGATATGTTAGTCTGTCTATAAGAGTTGCTGAAGTCCCAACAACTTCAGCATTGTAGAAAAGTCTAAGTCCCAAGTCTCTTCCAAGATCAAAAGCAAACTGTTTGCTATCTGTACAGTGAAAAGTTAAACACTTCCAACATTCAATGACATAAGATAAACATTACCATTAGAAAAGGTACAAAGAAGAGAGTACAAAGCACTGGGACCAACAAGAGTCCTAAATCCAGCAGGGTAAACATTAAGTCCTGTAGAGCCATACAGAATATCCAAAGCAATCTGTAATAAGTGTTAAGCCCCATGTGACTCCATCCCTATGGCACTCTTGGTAGCTTCCATGGCTTCTCTGTTATTCTAGCCTTGCCCCCTCTTTGCGGTTTGCCTTAGATGATCAATTTTCCTGGCTTTTCCAAATCTCTGGGGTTTCTACTGAATAGGCTTCTCCTAGCTTTACACACTGCCTTCCTATGAGCACACTCTCTGGCCTCCCAGGCCTTCTGAAATCTAAGTGGAAGCCTTAACCTCAGAACTCCTGCATTCTGCATGTGCATAAAACTAATACTATTTGGATGATACCAAGGTCTGTGCCAGTTGGAGAAGTAGCTAAGCTTTCTTCTCTCTTGGCTGTAAGAGTTGAGTGCCTGGGTCACTGGGCACTCTGACCCTGATTCTGAGAAATAAATTCTCCATGTCAGCAACATTCTGGAACCTAGTGTGGCTGCCACCACCACTATGGAACATGGTTCTCTGTGGATTTACCCTCAAGGCAAAGTTGCTCACTCTTGCATTTCTGAGACTGCAAATGGTTGAGGCCTGCCACTTCCAGTGTTGCTTTCACACCATTTTTTTTTTCATTCTCTTGTTTCTTCTTGGCAAAGGAGATCCTCTCATCTCTACTTTGCATTCCACATCTTCACTGGCAATTCAATTCTGACCAAACTTACAACATTTTAAACATCCTGATGGGTTGTTTGCTCTTTATTCTCAACGGAAATCTGACTACAAGGCCCCAACAATAGCCATGCCACTGCCTCAATGCTTGGCTGCTTTGAAATTTCTTTTGTAGAATTAATCAATCTACGGTGCTTATTCTCAGTCTCAGGCAAATCTCTGAACATGAATAAAACGCAGAGAGGATTTCTGCAAAGCCATAAAGTAGTTTGTCTGGAATCCAACAATCAACATAGTCTTCCCCGAAGAAACCTCCCCAGCGTGGCCTTTACAGGCAGACATTCTATCATCCTTCTGATCTTCTGAGCTTTGACCAAAATCTCCCATTCAGAATATCTAAAGCTATTCTAGCATTTCTCTTGTAAGCAGCATCTCCAAAACTTTCCTGTCTCTTCCCATAAGCCATTTCCCAAAATGTGTAATTTACATGATCAGGATTAGGCACAGCAATAACCCCATCCTGGTACAAAATTCTGTTTCAATTGCTCTTCTCATTTCTGGGACAAGCGTCCAACACCCAAAATTAAGGAAGGAAAGAAGTCACAGTTAGTGGAAGTTTCAGTCCATACTCAGTTGACTCTAAGGAAGAGTGCCACATGGTGGCAGAGAGCAGTGGTTCATGGTGGCAGCCAGAGCAAGTCTGTCTCCCTTAGGTTACTGTCTGCTAGATATCCTATTGAGGCTGTCTGCCCCAGACTGGGTGTAGCACTCACACCCATAATCCCGGAAGTATTTACGCCCATAATCCCAGCAGCACTATACCCATAAACCCAGTGGACAGTGAGTTAATCACAAACTCTGGAAGTTTGATCCATGAATGTATGAGGCTTTAGGCAGACATCTAGACACAAACCGTAACACTCGTCATCTTCTGGGGTCATATAAGTGGTGGGTTTTGGAGTGGTTGTTTTTTTGCTTGTACTATGCATATGTTGTATAGTGACAACTGATGGTCAACTTCTAACACCAAGCTAAACTGAACCAGAGTGATGCTGGGTGTGGGAGGCCCACTTGGCGATTCTTGCTAGCAGCATGTTCTCTTGGGCTATTCTGCTGGAGGACTTTGTTATGCCAGCTTTCTTGATGAGCTGGCAGTTCTCACCAGAGGAACTTAGCACCCTGGGAGGGCTTGTACCAGGAAGCACAGCAATGATACCTCTGAGCTGGAAGCTAAGACTTTCCCTGGTCACTTTGGCCTCTTCATGCTTCTGAGAAAACAAGCTAACAATGGAGTTACAGTGTTGTCAGGAATAACTGACCCAGACTATTAAGGGAAAATTGGATTACTGTTCTACAATGGAGGAAAGGGAGAATATACATGGAGTGCAGGAGATCCCTTTTGATACATCTTAGTATTATCATGCCTTACTATTAAAGTCAATGGAAAACTACAGCAAATAAGTACAGGCATAGTCAAAAATAGCTCAGAGCTTTCAGGAATGAAGGTAGGGGTCACTCCATGAGGGAAAGAACCAAAACCTGCTGAGGTGCTTGCTGAAGGTCAAGAGAGTACAGAATGGGTAGCAGAGAAGGTAGTTCTAAGTACCAGCTATAACACAATAATCAGCTACAAAAAACAGGTTTTATAATTTTACTATTTCTGCCCTATGTGGTTTTGATATAATGTAATATTGATAGAGCTAGTACTAGAATCTTAAGTATTGTTAAACCTTTGTAAAAGTTAAAGTTAAGAAATTACAAATGTAAGCATCAACAAAAAAAGACTTGCTTTCCATTTTGGTGAAGTAATTATTGCATTTCCATTTGTATGCAGAATACATTACATGCAATTATATGGATGTCTGTGTATCTGGAGACTGGTTGAAAGAAATATGTCTGGTTGCCCAGTTTACAAAAGGTGGATTGTAGTGGTTGATTAATTGTGTCAATTTGAGAAGTTTAGAAGCTTACTTAAACTGACTCAGTAATTCTGCACCCCGGGGTGTAGAGGAGCCACATTAGTGTGACTCATCATGTAGAGGATATAAAAAGGAAATGAGAAAGGACAAGGGTTCCATTCTTTGGAGGAGCTCTAGTCTTCACCTTCGGTTTGGCCATCATCTCCTGTTTTCTAGTGTAGACTCTCTGGCCTTTATCTTGGATTCTTTAGCCTTCCAGAATAGATTTACTGGCCTTCTGTTGCATATCCTTTGACCTCATGATATGGACTTGCATGGAACAGTGCAGTGAACCCTAGACCTTGGACTGAGTCCTGCAGTCTCCAATGTGCAGATGCCCTCTGCACACTTTCTCATCTGACTCTGTGGCTGAGTGCCATAAGCCAATCTTGTAATTATATATTTGTACATCTTGTATCTGTTTATCTAGTAAAACATTAACTGAAACAGTATATTATTAGATTCATTCCTGCTGTGTCAGACTTGAGGACCTGTGCATTTATCAGAGGTTCAGTGATTACTGGCATTTGAGACTAAGCTATTGTTTCTTTGGATGTAAGCCTCTCACTACGTTTATGTTTCCTATGTATTTGTTTCTTCTTGTCTCTGAAAGATGTTCTTCCTATCAAGCTGTTTATTTATTTATTTATTTATTTATTTTGTCTTTTTGAGACAGGGTCTCACTATGCAGTTCAGGCTGGCCTTGAGCTCACTTTTGTAGCCCAGGCTGGTCTTGAACTCGCACCAATCCTCCTGCCTCAGCCTCCCAAGTGCTGAGATTACAGGCGTGCGCCACCATGCCCGGCTCAAGCTGTTTAAATAGGACTTTTACTTTTCACCTCCATATGTGCCTTACTCTCCTCTCATTTTAAAAATGATAATGTTCAGCCTTGGGCCAGCTGAATATGGACTGAAACCTCCAGTAACTGTGAGCTAATAGAGCTTTCCTTTCTTAAAAAAAAATGAGTTTATGTTCCTCTAAGCAGATGGCTTTCATGATGATCTTCAGTTATCTGACCACTTTTATAGGCTGGAACATGTTATCTGCTAAGGAACATTCAATGAGACATGTTTGAATAGGAACTTGGACTTGGTGTTTTCTCTCTTGATAATTCCAGAACTTCTAGTTATTACTTAGAACTGTTTTAGTTTCCAGCATAGGAAAAATTGGCTTATAACACTTCATCTTGCCAGACTCAGTCAATTTAGATTAAATACTACTAGCAGAATAATATTTCTCCTAGGCAAGGTATACTCCCTTCCATCTGGCTTGCAGCTTAGTTAATTGTAAGTGGAAGTTCAACTGTGTACAAGGACAAAATGCAGTCCCCATACACCACCCTCCTTGCCAGTTTCTACCCTTTCCTCTCATTCTTCTTATACCTCATGAACTTAATATCCATGTCTTTTATTTTCGTTTTATTTCACTCTTTAAATAATGACTATGTTCTTATCCCTTCCTTTTCTAGAGTCTTGCTCTTGGTTCTCAACCTGGAGGGTTGATGCTATATTTTGGATATTAAATGCCCCCCCCCCCCAAAGTCGATGTTTTCAAGGTTTGGTCTCCTGTGAAGCATTATTTGGGAGTTGAAGGAATCTTTACTGGATGAGGTCTAGGAGAAACACTTACAGCCTTGATAGTGTGTCCTTGGAGGGGACAGTGAGATCACTGTCACTTTATCTCCCATCTCTTTTGCTTCCTGGCCATACCTGGAGTTACATTACCATGTTTTCCTGCCATGATGTCCTGCATATAACCAGAGCAACAGAGAAAATTGATCACTGGCTGAAACCACTAAAACACCAGGTAAAATAAACATCTTCCCATTACAAGGTGATTGTCTCAAGTATTTGCTCTAGTAATAGAAACTTACCAACATAGTTTGTTTACCAGTTCATATAGGACTGGATGGTGGCTAGCAGAGAACGTTCCTCTCTGCAAGTCTTCTTTTCTATGTCTAGCCTACAATTGTATGTGAAGTAGTGGCTGCTTTCAACTCCTCTTCCCCTCCTTATTTACAAAACTTTGTTTCCATTTTATCCTTCTTAAAAATCATTTTCCATTTCCTTCCCTTTAATAGTTCTTCTTTTCTTTTGAAACATTGCTTCCTATTTCACAGTATGTGTATTGTACATTTTGGTTGTTATTTACTCTTTCAGGTTCTCATACCAAGAAGACTGCAACATTTATATATGTGTGTCTGATTTATTTCGCTTAAGAATATGGTCTCAAGGTGCATCCATTTACGTAGAAATGTCTTAATCTTATACTTATTTATGGTTCAATAGTACTCCATTGCATTAAAAAGTATCATTTTAATTCATTCCTCGCATAATATTATGTGGCCTGTTTTCAAGATTTAGTTATTAAAAACTGTGCTGCTAGCCGGGTGTGCTGGCACACGCCTATAATCCCAGCACTTGGAAGGCTGAGGCAGGAGGATAGGTGTGAGTTCGAGACCATCCTGGGCTACAAAAGTGAGCTCAAAGCCGGCCTGAACTGCATAGTGAGACCCTGTCTCAAAAAGACAAAAAAACAAAACAAAACAAAACAAAACAAAACAAAACAAACAAACAAACAAACAAACCTTTGCTGCTATAGGGGTACTTATATATCACTGAAGTCTGATGCTTTTAATTGTTCTTGGAAGATATGCAGAAGGGCAAGAACTGGGTCAAATGGAATCTCTAATCCTGCTTTATTGAATCTTGACACTGATTTGTACAGTGTTTGTACCATTCTACACTCCCACCAATAGTAGAGATGGGTTCTTTTTCCCTGCAGTCATCCTAGTGTGTGTTATTGGCTGACTTTTTGATAACAGCCGTTTTTTTTTTTTCTGAGCTAGGAAGGAATCTCAATGTTGTTTTCAATTGCATGTCCTGAGCACTTTTTTCATATATTTATTTGCTTTTTGTATTTCCTCATTGGAGACATGTGTATTCATCTCAGATACCCATTTTTTAAATTAAGTCTTAAATCAAAGGGAGGTCCATTTTTTTCTGTTTTGTTTTGTTTTTTTTTTCAATTCCTTACATATTCTAGATACTAGTCTTTTGTTTGGAAAACAACTGGCTAAGATTTTTTTTCTCACTTTGTGGATTGCCTTTTCATTCTGCTGGCGACTTCTTTTGCTGTGCAGACTATTTAATAGAATGAGATCTCATTTGTTGATTCTTTGTGGTATTTCGCATGCAATTAGGGTTTTGTTCATGAACTATTTGCTTGCAACTGTCTTCAAGAGTTCCACCTATTCTCTTTCAAAATATTTAGTGTTTTTATTTTAATATTTAGATCTTTGATCCATTTTGATTTTAGCTTAGGTATAGTGAGAGACCTGAGTCTTGTTTTAGTATTTAGCATGTGGAAAGTCAATTCTTCAAATATTATTTATTAAAGAGTCTATTTTTCTTCCAGTGAATGTATTTGGCCCCTTTTTCAAAGATAAGTTGGTGAAATGTGTTTGGAGTTGAATTTACATCTTGTGATATGTCCCTTTGACTTCAGGTCTGTTTTTCTGGACAGTACAATGCTGTTTTTATCTCAATAGATTTGTAGTATAACTTTATTCTCTCTTCTTCTTCTTTTTTTTTTTTTTCAGGACTGGGTTTCATAAATTCCAGTATGCTTTACTGGCATTTTCATTCAATTGTAGATACTTTTAAATGTCTTCTTTAATTTTATCTGTGACCCATTAGTTGTTCGGGGGGCTGTTTTTAATTTCCAGGTATTCATTTAGTTTTTATAGTTTCTTTTGCCTTCTATTTCCATTTTCCTTCCATTATGGTCTGTAATATACAAGGGCAAATTTCAATTCCTTACTATTTACTTGCACATATTCTTTTTAAAATTTTATTTATTTACTGTTAAAAGACAGTGCAAATTAGGATTAAAACAGGAAAAAAAACTACAAATGATGCAGAACTTCCCTTAATAAAGTAATATGAATCCCACAGCATTTGTTGTAATACATAATGTTGTCTTCCAACCAGTTATTTACATTACCAGATATATGTATGTAAAATTGGAAGAAGAAAGTAAAAATGAAATAATGTATAAGAAATTAAGAAGAGAAAAAGTACAATCATTTGAAAAAAGGAGAGAAAACAAATTAAGTATTGTTTGCTCCTTCAGATAGACCAGCAGAAATGCACAGTATGGTTGTTCAAATCATCCTGTTTACATATGTTGCTAAATCTCATTCCCCAACTGTCTCTCTTGTCCCACTCATCTAAGCAACTCTTTCCTTTTAAATAAGTCCATTCTCTTTTCTCAGTATGTATGAACTTCAGATTCCATTTTTTTTTTCTTTCAGGTTCTCACACTAAGGAGGCAACACAATATTTGCACATGTCGGTTGTGTGGGTTGGAGGTATTTTTTTTAAGAATATGTTCTTTTTTCTGTATTTAGAACAAAGTCTACAGTGTCTATAGGATCTCAATATGTAGCTTGGACTCATAGAGATTCTCGTTCAAAGTTCTGGAATTACAGGCGTGCACCATAATGTCCAGGCTCAATCACTATCTCAGCATACCCCATGGGGCAGGCTGGCACAGCATGCTGGGGATCAAACCCTGGCCGCTGTGCTGTGCCAAAGCAGATGCTTTAGTTCACTGAACTATCAAGCTGGCCTTAAGAATATGTTCTTTAGTTGTATCCATTTACCAAAAAGAGACTCAAATTTATCTTTTTTCATAGCAGAAAATACTTCATTGTATAAAGATTCCATGTCTTATTTATCCATTCTTCAGTTGATGGGCATCTCTGGTTGTTTCCAGGATTTAGCTATGACATATTGCAGTGATAGAAACATGGATTCACAAGTACAGCTGTGACAAGATGATTTTAGTTCTTCTGAAACAATACCCAGCGGAAAACAGCTGACTTGAATGGGATCTCCAACCCTAGCTTTTGAAGGCATCTTCACACTGATTTCCTCAGTGGTTGTACCAGTCTGTATTCCCACCAACAGTGGTGAGGTGTTCTTTTTTTTTTTTTTTTTTCACAGCCTATTCAGCATTTGTTATTGGCTGGCTTCTTTATGTTAACTATTTTTTATGGGATGAGATGGACTTGCAGTGTTATTTTAACTTGCATTTCTTGAATGACCAATGGTATTGAACATTTTTTTCCAAATATTTGCTTGTTATTTGTTTTTCTTTCTCTGAAAAGTATATATTCATCTCAGATACATATTTTGGATTGGGTCTTTGAATTTGGAGGGCCTAATTTTCTTTAATTAATTGTATATTCTAGATAAAAGGCCTTTGTCAGAGGGACATTTGGCTATAATTTTTTCCCCAGTTTGTGGGTTTTCTTTTTTCTCTGTTGCAGATTGGCTTTGAAGTGCATGACCTTCTAAAAAAGAAGTTGTTAATTCTTTGAAGTATTTACTGTGCAGTTTGTTTCTTGTTCACGAACTTTATCTAACCCTACATGTTTAAGTTCTCTACCTGTACTTTCCTCCAACAGATTTGGTTGGGAGCCACAGGAAACCAGAAAATTGATTAAGTGTGTGTAGGTGAGACTAGGCTTCTGTGCCTAAAGCAAACAAGCTACCCCAGTGCTGAGAAAAACATCCTGTCTGGTTCAAGCCAGCTATTAGTCGCTAAGAAACCTTGCATCGTGTGATACAAACTTTGCAAAGGTATAAATAAAAGATGGTTTTTATGTGCATTAAGTTAGTCTTGCCCATCAGGCAGGCTGGTGACCACCTAGCCCAGCTTTTCATCTTGTCTACCTTTCTCATTCCTACTGCTGTATCTCCCAGGGGTAGAATCATTCACAGAAAGACCAACGAATCCCTACAAGATTTAAGGTTTCTGTTTTAATATTTAAATATCTGACCCATTTTGACTGTGAATTTGTTCATGAAGATAAGAATTGGTCTAGTTTTCGCCTTTGTTATGTAGAAAGCCAGTTTTCCCACCACCATTTATTAAAGAGGCTATTTTTCTTCTAGTGAGCTTATTTGGTCCTTTATCAAAGATCAGGTGGATGAGTGTGTTTCCATGTTTGTCTGCATCTTTTAATTTGTTCCACTGATATTCAGGTCTGTCTCTATGTCAGTACCATACCAATTTTATCACAGTAGCTTTGTAGTGTGACTTCAGGTCAGAGATTGTGATATTTCCTGCCATTCCTTTGTTTTCCAGGATTGATTTTGATATTCTAGGACTCTTATCATTCCAAATGAATTTAAGAAAAGTTTCTCCAGCTCTGTGAGGCATACTAATGATATTTTAATCATGTTTGCCTTGAATCTATGTGACAGTTTTTGGAAGTATGGCCATTTTCACAATGTTGGTCCTTTCTACCCAAGAGCATGGAGTTTTTTTTATCATTTTCTCAAATCTTCTTCAATCTCTTTTCTCAGAGTACCATAGTTTTCACTCTACACATCTTTACATCCTTTGTGAGATTGATTCCTAACTATTTCAATGTTTTGAATTTTATTATGAAAGATGTGTCTTCTCTAATTTCTTTCTCAGTGGGTTCATTCTTTGTGTTAAAAAATACAACTGATTTTTGGGTTTTGACATTGCATCAGCCTCTGTTACTGAACTGTTGATTAAATCTGGAAGACTCTTGGTGGCATTTCAGGAGTCTTCTGTGTACAGTATCATATCTTCTGCAATTTATAATTTCACTTCTTTTGAAATTTTTATTCATTTTATTTCTCTCTCTTGTCTAATTGCTCTGGTTAGTCCTTCCAGAACTATATTGACTAGGAATGGAGACAGTGGACATCCTTGTCTTGTTCCTGATTTTAAAATGAAGGCTTTTAGTTTTTATCCATTTAGTATGATATTCATATAGTAGATTGTATATTCCAATTTTCTGTAGGATTTTTTTTTTCCTGTGGGACTGGGGTTCAAACTCATGACCTTGCACTTGCCAGGCAGGTACTTGTGCCTCAGAGCTATCTTCCCAGCCCCTTCTGTAGGATTTTTAATTACGAATGAATGTTAGACTTTGTCAAAAGGTTTTTGTGCATCTATTGAGATGATCATGTGGGTTTCTTTCTTGATTCTATTGATGTGGCATATTACGTTTATGAATTTGTGTATGTTGAACTATTCCTGCATTCCTGGAAGAAATCCTATTTGGTCATGTTGTATAATGTTCTTATTTATTTATTTATTTATTTATTTTCTTGTTTCAGAACTTTTGTTTATTTGTTTATTTATTTATTTTTATAGCAGGCTCAGCTTGCCCTGAGGGCAGGGCTGGCACAGCATGTGGTGCCGGGGATCAAACTGCGGTCCCTGCAGCCACCTAAGCTTTCCTAAGCAGGCGCTTTAGAGCACTGAGCCATCCTGCCGGGCCCCTGTATAATGTTCTTGATGATTTGTTGCATTTTTTTTGCTAGTATTTTATTGAAAAATTTTGCATCTATATTCATCAGAGAGATTGGCCTCTAGTTCTGTTTTTCAGTTGTATCTTTCTCCAGTTTTGGAATTAGAGTAATACTTAAGTCCAGCAATGGGTTTAGGAGAATTCCTTTCCTTTTTACTTCTTTTTCTAAAAAAATTTTAATATATTTAGTAGAGTCTATAGGGTCTCACTATAAAGATTGGACTCATAATGATCCCCCTGTTTTCAGCCTCCCAAGGACTGAGATTATAGATGCTCACCACCACACCCAGTCTCAGTGACCATTTCAGGGTGCCCCAGGGGCAGGACCAGCATGACATGCTGGGGATCAAACTTTGATCCTTGCACCTACCTAACTTCCCTTTCAATTTCACTGAAGAGTTTGAGAAAAGTTGTCATTAAATCTTCTCTAAATCTTTTTTTTTTTGTGTGTAGAATTCTTCTGTGAATCTATCAGGATCTGAGCTGTTCTTTGTTGGCAGATTTTTAAAATTATTGTTATTATTACATTTTCAATTTCATTTCTTGTTATTGTGTTATTCAGACCTTGTATATTTTCTTTACTCAGCTTTGGCATTTCACATGTATCTAGGAAACTGTCCCTTTTCTCTGTGCTTTCCATTCTTTGAGAATAAAGATTTTGGATGCATGAATTGATGATATTCTGAATTTCTCTTGGATCTATAGTATTTCAACCTTATCATTCCTTATGGCATGAATTTTGGTTTCTTCTTTCCTTTTTTGATTAGGTTGGCTAGGGGTTTGTCAATGTTGTTTAGTCTTTGAAAGAGCTAACTCTTTGATTCTTTTATTCTTTGTGTTGCTTTCCTTGTCTCCAATACATTAATTTCTGTGCTAATCCTTATAATTTTTTGCCTTCTTTTGGTTGTGGGATTGACTTGCTCTTATTTTTTCTAGAAGCTTAAGGTATACCATAAGGTCATTTATTTGGGATTGTTATACTTTCCTAATGTGCGAATTTACTACTATAAATTTTCCACTTAAGACAGGTTTCGTAGCATCCCACAGGTTTCAGTGAGTTGTGTTCACATTTTCATTTGATTCTAAATATTTTTTAATTTCTTCTTTAACTTCATCTGTGACCCACTGGTTGTTTAGGAGGCTGTTATTTAATTGTCATGTGCTTTATGGTGTTTTGTAGTTTATTTTTTCAAAAATTTCCAGTTTTATTGCACTGGGATCAGATGGTGTGAGTGGGATAATTTCAATTCCTTTACATTTACTGAGAATGCTCTCTGTGTTAATATATGATCTATTTTTGAGAATGTACCACATACAACTGAGAAGAATGTGTATTATGTTGTTGCTGGAAGAAATACTCTATAGAGGTCTACCAAGTCAATTTCTTCACAAGTTTGGTTTAGTTCAGTTACTTTTTTGTTGATTTTTTTTTTTTTTTTTTTTTTTTTTTTTTTTTTTTTTTTTTTTTTTTTTTTTTTTTTTTTTGCCTAGTTGATCTATCTATTTGTGACAGGGGCATGTTAAAGTCCCCCATTACTATTGTATTATTGCTCATTTGATTTTTTTTTCATGTCTGTTAACATTTGTCTTATGTTGGAGGATGCTTCTATTATGGGTGCATATATATTTTTTATTGCTACTGCTTCCTCTTGCAGTTTTCTTTTAATAAGTACGGACTTTCTTTATCTCTTTGGGTGATTTTTGGTTTGAAGTTGATATTGTCAGCAACAACAATAGTTACCCCTGCTCTATTCTGATTTCCTGTGACATGAAGGATTGTCTTCCATCCTTTGATTTTTAGTCTGTGAATTTGTTTTTGAGTTAAATGTGCTTCTTTTGTGTAGCATAGTGTTGGATTATTTTTTCTTAATCTACTCTGCTATTCTGTTTCTTTTGATTGGTGAATTGAGGCCATTTATATTGATGGCTATATAGATTCAACTAGAGGATGTTTGGTGAGCTTCCGAGTCCATGTTCTGAGATACTTAAGCATCCCCGCAGAGGCCACTACCCATGGCTGCAGGTCTAGTTGTCCAAAACGTGGCTCTACTGATGAAGTGGAAAGTACAACTTACAGATATAAACTTTCCTTAATCCTGTATTTGGCATCTGCTTAGATCCATTTTTTGGGCTTGCTGCCACTGGATTGCACAGGTACACTCAGTATCCCAATAAGATTCCAGAAACACTGAACAGTGGTACAATAGAGGAACTGTTAGCCAAAGTAGTCAGGACTTGCTTTGTTCAGCAAAGCTTTATTTTTGGAGTGACAAATTTGAAAACCAATGTGGATATGGTTGTGATTCCAATGACTTCTTACAAAGGTGTCATGACCTCAAAAGAAGAGGCAGAGCACTAATAGCTTGCCAAGTCATTCTGACAGACTCACATGTTGTGGGCTTCCCTGTCATTGACTGTTTCCAGAAACTTCTGCAGACTCCCAGCTTGAGGAGACCACACTGTGGCTCTCAGGAACCCAGTAGCCAGTTACTTTCTTTAGGTCACTCCAGTAGTGACCTCAGCAGCGTATGTGACCTTTTTTGTGAGAAAATGTTTCAAGATTCTGGCACTTGTCACTTGAACTCACCTCTGCTATCTCACAACTAATAGATAAGGATGGTTTTTCAGTTTCAGAACAAAGCCTGACTACTGGGACTCTTCACCAAAGCAAAATGCCCATGCTCTGCAGAGATCTGTGCTTCTACTGATTGCCATGGTTCCATTCAGAACTCATGGAGTCTTGTTCCATATATGAACAGAAGTACACCAAAAAAGGTGGGCAAAAAACTTGCTATACAAGGTCATCAGCTGAGCATAGTTCAGAACAGTCATCTGAAACACTGAGCATAGTCCAGAACAGATACCTGCCTCATTAAGAAGTTAAAAAATATATTTACAGCAAGAGGTGAGAAACAGAAAGCTCCTAAACATAATTGTAAAAGTTCAGGCCAGATTTCCAAAAAGTCAGTTTTTGGAGCTGATTCTTTTTCAGAAAATGGGCTACCTGCAGTGTCTGAGACAAAAAGCATTTGATCACCTGAATTATTTTCATAGATCCGTTTGTTGTTGTTGTTGTTTTCAGTATCAGGGGTTGAACTCAGGGCCTTGCATTTACCAGGCAGGCACTTATTCTACTGAGCTACCCTGGCCCACTGGGCTGTTTTCATAAAAAATTACCTGAAACCAATTCCTAAATGTCTAATTATTGGAATTACTAACTCTAATTTATTCTCTTTGAAAATGTAAGATCCCCTAGAGGGAAGCAGTATAGTATCCATGACAAATAGGTATTCTCTAGACGAGCTACTGTGTTACCAGCATCATGATGCAGATGGCACTAACCATCAAGAGATGTCTCCCTGCTATTCACCTCCATCACTCAGACCAGAAGTGGTAGCTGACAGTTTCCAAGACTCTGACCCTGTACTTGGGATGGTCTTCCATTATCTGAAAACCTGGACAAGTTTCTAGCATTTGGTGAAAGTGAAGTGAGATTGCTAAAGCCCAAGAGATGGCAGGAATAGGAAACATAATACAGATGATGACATAGATAAATCTTATGCAGACTACACCAGATTATCTCTATTTCCGCAGAAAACTACTGGAACACTATGACCACCAGCCTCACCTTTAACACAATCACAAGCAACACACAAAGCAAACTCTACCTTCCTTTCTCAACTTCCTTTCCAGTTTTGATTTTCCAGGGGCAAATCAAGGCTCTAGTTTTGAGAAAGAGGCACAGCCAATTAATCCATAAGCAGTAATGGAACCTCAGAGGCTGTATCTACAAGCAGTAGTAGGAGAGGTGTTTCACAACATGGTCTATCAGAATCTTGTTTGTTGGCTCTGTTTCTATTTTCAAAAGATTTAGAAACAATTGTTACTCATAAGAAGACTACCAAAGTTCTACCACATAGAAATTTCACTCATATCCAGTACTTCAGAAAAAGACTATTAACTTTATATCAAATATTTTAGTGAATATGGAGAAAAGTAAATTTCAAAAGTTAATGAAAGGTTGACAACTTCGTATTCTAAGACATACAGGGATATTTCTGATATTTGCAAATTAGAAAACAAACATTTTATGTGACCAAAGAGCCACCACGACACGTTTACAATTTGTAGGAATCTTGCATATCCTTTAGAAACTCTTTGCAGCAGTCCAGATATTAGCATAAATATATTGACAGCAATAACATGTGGATAGACGGGTAATAATTTAACAGGATTTTTACCTGGTCATGAAAGTAGCTATGATGCTTCTGCTGATCTCTTTGGTGATGTTGCTAGATACAGAAATTACCAAAAACTCAAAGGACATTTTTCTACAGTGGGAAACTTCTTTGGTAGACAGTCATCTTAGTATATGTGCTGGTGAAGTGAGCCCAGAAAATCATCTTAAAGAGTCTCCATTTTCACTAAAATCACTTTCTGAAAACTATCCAGTGGTACCTAACAGTATGTTTTCCTCTGTCCCATCTTCAGTTAGACTTGGAATATGATCTTGATAGCTAAAATTTTGTTCCATGTTCACAGTGAACTCTAGTGACTGGACGCCACCACACAAGAACTCCTGGGATGCATGGATTTATCAAAGAAAATTACCTTCATTTTCTGCAAAGTATAATAAAACACAAATTTCTCCTGAAAATGACATGCAACAAGCCATAGCAAATTGTCTGCAAAATATAAAATACATAGCCAGAAAACCAGAAGCCCTATTGTACCCACGATGACATAACTAGAGACTTGTACACACTGTACTGTTGCTGAGTGCTTTGAAAATGATGCATATGAATGGGTCCCACCCGCCACAACAAAAGGGTTCTTTTCAGATGTGTGTGAGTTCCAGGTCGTGGGTTTCAGGAAGCACCTTGCTGCCCATAATTCTCCTGATCAGAAAGAGGTACCAAGAAAGAAACTGAAACATGTCAAACAGAGAACAGATACCTGCTTCATTAAGAAGAAGGTAAAGA
>PVJA010039115.1:0-19298 GCA_004027025.1 Myocastor coypus | reverse complement strand
TTTTTTTTTTTTTTTTTTTTTTTTTTTTTTTTTTTTTTGCCTTTTTGAGATAGGGTCTCGCTATGCAGTTGAGGCTGGCCTTGAGCTCACTTTTGTAGCCCAGGCTGGTCTCGAACTCGCACCGATCCTCCTGCCTCAGCCTCCCGAGTGCTGGGATTACAGGCGTGAGCCACCACGCCTGGCTCCTGTTTACTCATTTTTATGGCCGGCTCAGCCCGCCGGTCCTTGAGGCCGCCCGCCCAAGCTTTCCCAAGCAGGTGCTTTAGACCGCTGAGCCATCCTGCCGGGCCCTCCTATCCCAGATACCTTTTATTTATTTATTATTATTTTTGTGGAACTAGGGATCAAACTCTGGACCTTGTACTTGCCAGCCAGGCATTTGTGCCCCTGAGCTATATCCCTGGCCCCTGCTGATATCTTTTAATATTTTGTGGTGCTGGGGATAGAATCCAGTCTCATGGATCCTAGGTAAGTACTCTACCACAGAGTCTTGGCAATTGGCCCATGCTGGCCTCCAACTCGTGATCTTCCTGCTTCATCCACCTAATAACTAAGATTGTAAGCCGGGCGTGGGGGGCACACTCCTCTAATCCCAGCACTTGGGAGGCTGAGGAAGGAGGATCGGTGCGAGTTTGAGACCAGCCTGGGCTACAAAAGTGAGCTCAAGGCCAGCCTCAACTGCATAGTGAGACCCTGTCTCAAAAAGACAAAAAAAAAAAAAAAAAAAAAAAAAAAAAAAAAAAAAAAAAAAAAAAAAAACCAACAACAACAAAAACAAAGACTACATATGTGTGCCACCGTGTCCACCAATAGCTCCTAAAAGCCAATGTGGCTGAAGCCTGGTTAACAAGGGAATAGTCAACTAGAGAAACCCTTTAATTTTTTAAGACAGATTCTTGGTATTTTGCGTATGCTGTTCTCAGATTCCTGGGCCCAAGTGAACTCCTGACCTGAGGTTCCCAAGTAGCTGGATTGCCACACCTAGTACCTAGAAGAATGTTAGCCTTCTTTTGAGACAGAAAGTATGAAGCAGCCAGAACACATATTGCAAAAGCTCTGTGGTCACGTATGCAACTGTTGGCTTGGCTTGGGACAGACTCAAATGAGGCTGAATGTCCTCTCTTAGACTAGCGTACAAGTAAGCACTCTTGCCTCCCTCCCTACCTCATGCAGAGAAGCCACAGGATTCCATGACTTTGTCCTTTAAGAGCCAAAGCTTCAAAACAAGTCCCAACAGTCTTGTTTCTTCACTATTATGAGATGGCGCAATCACTGCAGCTAAAGAAGAGGGGACACTCTGGATGCAGAACACAGGATGTGTATCCCTGTTCTGCACACTTATTATCTGTGCAACTTTGAGCAATTCATTTCTCATTTCTGGGCTTGTTTTGTGAAGATTCTGGAGATAACACCTGCAGTATCACAAGAAAACATTTCCTTATTTTTAAATTTTTTCTCCAGGCCAACAACTGGGTGTGTTGATGATTGCCAGAGAGCCGGTCACAGATTCAATGCCAGAGCTGCCAGAGGAACTTCTGCCTTCCACAGCGGTGGTCTGGGTTTGGCCACAGGCACTCCATCCCTGAAGTGACTCTGAGACGTTGCCCGCTGCAGGAGGAGCTACTCCACATCACACTTCCCATACACAGGAGGGCATGTGGAGGTCGGTCTCACAGAAGCTGAGGCAGTGGGGGCATGAGGGACTGGGCTTGGAGGAGAGTTGAATGTGGGTGCAGAAGAAATTGCATGATGTGCTTTTTAAAGCTATTACTTAACTGTGAGGTTAACCCTGAAAAAGTGGAGTGAAATGCCAAGAAGGACAGTGACTCAGCTCATCCAAGGGACTACAAATTGAGCAAGGAGGTTCTGATTGCTCTGCATGAATTCAAGCCCCACCTTCCCCGTGACACCCTTCTTTCCCCAAGTCTTGCATCTGCTTTTTGCTCTGCAGATTGGCCTCATTTTTCAAATCTTTTTGGCCTCCACCAACTCCAGACTCTAACCTGCAGGTGTAAAATACTAGGGAAGATCACCAAGTGACTCAACCGGGGTCTCGTGCTGTCCTTGGGCTCATTGCTGTAGCCAACTCATGGGTCATTCTGATGATCTAGCCTGGTACATCTGTCCTGACCTTGTGGCCAGGGCCCTTAACAGAGGTCTAGAAGGAGTCCACAGTGCCAGCAAGAGAAGCAGCCACCTCTAAGTTTTGGGTTCTGTAGGCTTTAGGAGACCAAGGAAACAATGAGACACAATCCTCAAGGTCTAGACCTAAGATAATTCAGTTGGGGATGATGCTGTGGATAAGCACATGACAAAACTGTGAAGTTACTCTTAACATGTGAGTTGTAATCATGTGCAAAGAGACAGAGTGTCATCAAATAATGAGTTCTATGAAGCCCTCGGGGAGGAGAATGCCCTGGGTCAGTGGTGAAAAAAACTAGGCTGGTTTTCTTCTCTCTCTCTCTCTCTCTCTCTCTCTCTCTCTCTCTCTCTCTCTCTCTCTCTCTTTCTCTCTCTCTCTCATTTTATTTATTTATTTTTATTATGGCTAGCTCAGCCTGCCCTAGGTATAGGGCTGGCACAGCATGTGGTGCCAGGGATCGACCTTTGGCCTCTGCAGTTGCCTAAGCTTTCCTAAGCAGATGCTTTGGGCAGCTGAACCATCTAGCTGGCCCTTGGCTGGTTTTCTATTGCTATAATGATGGGCAGCCAGATAGCGTGCTCCCCCCAACATCCTTTGAGATGGTGATCAGGACTGGGCATGGTGGTATGTGCCTGTAACCCCTGTGCTTAGGAGGCTGAAAACAGGAGGATCACTCTGAGTCCGAGCTGTGCAGTGAGACCCTGTAGACTCTGTAGAACCCGTAATAATAATAAAATAATAATAATAATAATAATAATAATAATAAAAAATAATACACCTTAATCCCAGGTCCTTATTAACAAAAAGAGGCTTAATCCAGCTCACAGTTCTGAAAGCTTAAGAGCATGGTGCTAGCACCTGATCAGGTCTGACCAGGGCCTCTCAGCAGGTGGCACATGGTGGGAAGGCATGCAGGTAGGTGCATGTCAAGTTTGAACCTTCAGAAGAGCAATCCAGAATAGGTGCCAGACTCCCCAATACAAAGCCATGGGCTCAGAAGTGAATCCCATCTGCAAGATCAGCATCAATCCCTTCTAGAAGTATAGCTGTACCCTCCAAATAATTTTCCACTAACCCCTGCCTCTTAAACGGGTCACCCCTTCACTCTGACAACACTGAAAACAGAGCAACCAGCACACGAACCCTTTTGGGACACATTCAAACCACATCCAACACATCTAGCTATTTTGAGAACCCTGCAAGCCAGATAGAAGAATGAATTCTATGCCATGGTGTGTTCTGTAAGCACAAGAAGACCCTCCATAGCCAGTGAAGTAGTCTTCACATGTCTACCACCCTCCATGGTCCAGTGGGGAGGAGACAGCCATCCATGTTAGTGTTCCCCAAGAGGAGGTTGGGCTTTCCATGTTGGTTCCATCTCTGCCTTGACTTCACTTACTTCGTACTCAGAACACCCTCAAGCCAGGTACGGTGGTGCACACCTGTAATCCCAGCACTTGGGAGGCTGAGGCAGGAGGATCGGTGCAAGTTTGAGACCAGTGTGGACTACAAAAGTGAGCTCACACCATGGCTCAGTCATCTCTCCTCTGAGATGGGTTCACTGCATGGTGCAGGCTGGTCTTCTGGGCTCTGGCGGGCCTCTCACCTGAGCTCCTGAGCAGGTTGGACTGGACGTGCCCACCGCTGAGCCTGCGTGGTACTCTTACCCAGCAGCCAAGGTGCTCCTGCTATAGCAGGGTACACCATAGTTGGAGGAAAGCCACCCAGGATCCAGTGAGAGGATAGAGGGAGAGATTAGGTTCTGGTTCCAATGACTCTGTCCATATGCCTTCTGATTGTGGCAGCCTCTGCGAAGGACCTGTGAGGAAGTCAGGGATTCCAGAGCAGCACAGGGCACACACACTTTTGCTCCAGGACCTATTCTGATTGAGTCGGGGCCAGCACAGATGAACATCACAGGAAAGAACTGCGAGACAGATTGCCAAACGTGGAGCGGAATTTATGCCTGCTTATAAATGGGAATTCTGACTCCCGAGGAGCTGAGAAGTCTAATGAGCACATGCGCAGAGTGGGCAAAAGAAAAAGCAACGCTAGGGTTGGGAATGCAAAGAAGGAAAGGCTTGGAAAGGAGAAAGAAAAAGAGAGACAGGAAGTTCTTTTCAAAAGGCCACTTTATTGATGGAGATAAAAGTGAACGGAGTTCTTTGTAGCCCTCCCCTCACTCAGTTGGCGGCTTCACTGGGCATCTGGGACTAGAGTGGCCGGTCGCTGGCTGGGGCAGGACAGCTCAGCCAGCTCTGCTGCCCATCAGGCAGCCACATAAAAACATGTCACAGCTAAGGACAATTCATGGATGCACATCTGACTCCCCCTGATTTCGGCATTGCATTTTTTTTTTTTTTTTTTTGTCTTTTTGAGACAGGGTCTCACTATGCAGTTGAGGCTGGCCTTGAGCTCACTTTTGTAGCCCAGGCTGGTCTCGAACTCACACCAATCCTCCTTCCTCAGCCTCCCGAGTGCTGGGATTACAGGCGTGCGCCACCACGCCCGGCTGCATTTTTTTTTTTTAATATTGTATAAAACATGTGAACTAGGAAAGGTTAGCTATACTGTACCATCTGCGGGACATCCTTTTAGGATTCCTGTCCCCCAACACCACTTGTTATTGCAGTTAAACCTCTAAAAGGTGGTGCTGTACAAAAAAAAAAAATCTAGACAATTTTAAGAAGAGCAGCAAGTTAACACTGCTTTAGTTCATTTAAATTTTCTGTCGCAAAAATACATTCCTAAATATACAAACTATACAATCGTGTCATTTTAATGCTGGTTTTTTCTTTTTTCTTTTCCTTTTTTTTTTTTTTGTATTTGTTTTACATTTTTTGTTGTTTTGTTTTTTGGAAGGTTTTTTTTTTTTTTTAATAATAGAACTGAAATTTAAAAAGTTTGTTCATTCTAAAACCAACAAGAGCTCTAGAGGACTTGTGACTTGGTACCTTCATATAACACCACATAAATAAACTTTAGCCACTGTCAACATTCACAGCGTGGTCCGTGGAACAAAAGAAATACTTTTCTGGTGATTACACATCATCTGCAGAGAGGGCTGGGATGTTCATCCGAGGCCGGGTGAAAAATGCCATCTTCTCCCTGGAAGACAGGCCACCTCAGGGGTTTCAATGTTACTTAACGGACATTTTTGCAGGACAACTGGGGAGGGGGTGTGTGATGGGGCTGACACCTCACAGCCACCCCGACTAGGCATGCACCATCCAGGTCTTGGGATATAGGCTGGTAGCACAGCATTTGTCTGGCCTGTGCTGGGCTCTTGGTTCAAGCTCAGCACCCACAGAAACTAAACTAAAGAAAAAAGCATTCACTTTTACTATTGAGCTATACCACCCAGCCCTGTGCAGGAAAATTCGTGGTTGTAGGGGACCATCCTGTGCTTTGTGGGACATTTAGCAACATCCTTGGGATTGACCTAATAGATGCCAGGAGTATCAGAAGCCTCAGTCAGAGGCCATTGTCAGATATTCCCGATGCAGGTAGGACCAATAAAATCACCCCTGGTTGAACAGCACTGCTAAAATGAACTTGTTACAATGACCACCCTGGTAAGCTCAAGGACAAAGTTTGATCCCCGGTGCTGCAAGCTGTGCCTGTCCCAGAATACTGACAAGCTGGACTGGTCCTGCACAGTGAGACTTTGTATCAAATAAATAAATTAAATGTTCATAGTCCACAAAGGCATCTTTTTTAGTACATATGAAAGTACATGTACATTGTCTGAAAGATGTCAGGAATCTGAGTACAAGGCTTTCTGTGGTCTACAGAGGCAGGCCACAATTTGGTACCTGGGGCCCTCCACCAATATGACTGGGGGCAAGACATCGGGCAGGCAGCAGGCAGAGCCAGGGATGCCCAGTGCCACCCACCAGCCCCAGGCTTATTTATCACTTTGCCAATCCTCTGCAATTACCAGTGAGGGGAGACGTAGAGAGGAAAGGCCAGAGCAGGTGGCTCATTCATTAAACAAGAGGATCAAACAAATTAGCTTGAGTTGTGTAAGACCCATAAAGACTGGCAGGGGAAGAGCACTGTGGCTCACACAGATCACGAGAGACCGCCAGCAGGGGATGAACATCTGTTCTAACAGGCGCTGCAGCTCTGCTGGAGACAGGCGCAGGGGAGGGGAGCAGAGAGGCTGGGGAAAGAGGACAGAGGCTGAGCGGGCCCCCGGCGGCTGTTGCACTGAGCTCACCTGAAAGACTGCACCTCTAGGGGCTCCTTGCAGCTCTGACCACGAAGCCTGTGCACATCCTTGGCAGCTGCCCTCAGCATCTTGTCTGTGTGCAGCATGCTCTTGTGCTCTGCTTGATCCATCTGTGGGGCAAAGCAAGCCAGGGCTTGACACAGGGCAGGGGCCACAGGGCCCTCGGACAGGAATTGGCTGGGGGTACTCGTTACCATGGATGAGTAACCACAGTAACCCCTTGCCACCCACCACAGGGCCAGCGTCTTTGTAACAATGACAGAAGGTGTTCACACCATCTGTCTGAGGGACAGAACCTTGGAAGCTAAGAGGTGAATTCCTGCATGAGCTTGCTGGAAATGAGGAGCCAGGACTGCTGGAAGTGACACGTACAGCCTCATTGGGTCCTTGCTCCCCTCAGAAGGTAGATTTTATAACTGCCTCTGTTTTACAGAATAGCAAACTGAGGCTCACTCATGTTAAGCAACGTCTTTCACATCCAGCAATTAAATAGGGTTGGAAGCCCAAGCCCAAGTCATGCACTGGGCTCAGCAGCCTGAAGTACAACACCGCACCCTGTTCTCCTGAGGCAGACCTATGTAAGCACTCTTCAGAACAACTGGGAGGGCCCTAAACTCTCCATGTAAACACACTACCCAAAGAATTCTAGTCAAGGGCAGGAGAGATAGCTCCGCAGTCTAAGCACCTGCTGGGCAAGCTTAAGGACCTGGGTTCGATCCCCAGTATCATGTGCTGTGCTGCCCTGGAACTCCAGGTGCACCATGCTGGCCACAGAAATCAGGTGTGGTGGCCCATGCATGTAATCCCAGCCACAGGGAAGCTGAGATAGGAGGATCACTATGAGTCTCAGTTGCATAGTAAGACTCTGCACCAGGGGCCCAGTGGGATGGCTCAGTGGTCTAAGGCACCTGCTTAGGAAGGCTTGGGTGGCTACAGGGACCACGGTTTGATCCCTGGCACCACATGCTGCACCAGCCCTGCCCTCAGGGCAGGCTGAGCTGGCCATAAAAATAAATAAACAAACAAAAGTTCTGAAACAAGAAAAAAAATAAAATAAAAATTCTAAAAAAAAAAGACTCTGTACCAAATACATACATACATACATACATACATACATATACACATACATATATACATACATACATAAATGGTTTTATAAAAATGAAAAAAAAGAATTGTAGGGGCTAGCGAGATAGCTCAGTGGTCTAAAATGCCTGCGTAGGAAAGCTTAAGCAATTGCAGGGACTGCAGTTCCATCCCCTACACTACATGCTGTGCCAGCCCCACTCCCAGTGCAGGCTAAGCAGGCCATAACATAAATAAATAAAGTTAAAAAAAAAAAAAAAAGAATTCTAGTCAGTGAAGCCACCACCTAGATGGCTGAGAAGTAGAAGCTATTGATGCACTATTCTTTTTTTTGTCTTTATCTTTTTGTGGGACCAGGTTTTGAACTTATGATCTTGTACTTGCACGGCAGGTACTTGTGCCATGGAGCTATCTCCCCAACCCCAGATGGACTATTCTTTTGGTACTTGAAAATCAGGTTTTCCCAGTTTGTGTGATTTTTAAAGGCAGGCCATACAGCTTATTTTCTCATCTCCTTTTGCCTTAATGACCAGGAACTCAAAGATAAATATGAGATCTGAGTATAGTTAGGTTATTTTAAGTTTGGGATATATTTATGTTCTTCTCATCCTTAAAAGTTTTCTAATTCTCAATTTTCCTTTACTGTTCTCATTATAACCTTATTTATAAATACACAGGGTATTAGTAAAGAAGCATTTTGGAACCTCTAAATTCGGTGCCTTCACACTAGTCAGGGTCTAAAAAGTCCAGCGCTATCCATATTCTTTTTTTTTTTGGCTTTTTGAGACAGGGTGTCGCTATGCAGTTCAGGCTGGTCTTGAGCTCATTTTTGTAGCTGAGGCTGGTCTCGAACTCACACTGATCCTCCTGCCTCAGCCTCCCAAGTGTTGGGGATTGCAGGTGTGTGCCACCACTATCCACATTCTTGTCCCAAGCTGTCACTTCCCTCATCAGTAGCCAGGATTACAGGCTCTCACAACAACCCAGGCAGGCGCCCCTAGAAGGTACTCTCTGCACTGGGTGCAGGGGGTGCTAGCAAAGGTCTTTCATGCCATGGGTGCCAGCTGTTATTCACTATAAAGGAATTGAAAGCAGCCCTTGTATCTTGGCATGATTTTCCTTATCGTGTCATTGTAGGTTAGGACTTGTTACCTTGGAAGCCAACTGGTGACACATTCACAGTTTTACCCATATAATCATTTTTTTTTTTTTTTTTGAAAACTTTTATTGTTATTTTTATGGGACAGGGTCTCATTGTGCAGTTCAGGCTGGCCTTGAGCTCACTTTGTAGCCCAGGCTGGTCTTGAACTTGCACTGATTCTCCTGCCTCAGCCTCCAAAAATGCTAGGATTACAGGCATGCACCACCATGCCCGGCTATGATCATTTTATTTTTTTTTTTAATTTATTTTATTTTATTTATTTTTTTCTTGTTTCAGAACCTTTTTTTTTTTTTTTTTTATTCACTCATCTTTATGGCCGGCTCAGCCCGCTCTGAGGGCAGGGCTGGCGCAGCATGTGGTGCCGGGGATCGAACCTCGGTCCCTGAAGCGGCCCAAGCCTTTCCCAAGCAGGTGCTTTAGACCACTGAGCCATCCCGCCGGGCCCTATGATCATTTTAAATACAGCTCAAGTAAACAGATCTCTTAGTTACTTAGAAACTTCTTGCTTTGCAAGCCCTGTGAAACCCCACATTTCCTAGTCATAGATAAGGTGAACCTGGAAACTTCAGATACCTAAACTGCGACGGCACTTGGTAATTCTTAGACCCATAGCCTTATCATGTCTCTGACATCAGTGCTCCACTGGCTTCCTTCCCTGTAGTTCACTCGTGCCTCTATGCTGGGCAGTGCACCACACTTCCTGCGGAAGGCCTTCCCTGGCATGCAACACTATCTAAGTACAAATAAAACTCACTGAATCCTACTGCTACTTTGTGGGCCCCCCCCCCCCATAGTCAACCCAGAAATCACTCTCATTTCCAACAGAGGGGGTAGATGCCAGCAAAACCAATGCAGTGCCCCAGGGGTATCCTGTCAGCCCAGTCCTGGTGTGATCAACTCCTCTCTCCTTTGGTGAAAGGTGTTCCTGGTTTGGCCTGGGCAGCCATGGATCAGTGGTCTACCTCTGCTTTGCTGAAGCACATGCCCTCATGTGCACATAACAAAGGACTGTGTGACCAGTTCAAGAGGGAAACACGGGCTGACACGCACAGGTCAGTGTAGAGCAGAGGGCCCTGGAGCCACATGGGGCCAGCTGAAGATTCCTAAGCCTGCCAGCTGACGGCTAGCAGGGGAGCCCTGGGGCCCTCTCAGAAGAGCTTGTAGTGAGGATTGTCAAAGCTACTCAAAGTGTTCAGGCTCGAGCTGGGGAGACAGCTCAGTAGAAAAAGCGCTGAAAGGTTTCAAGCTCACCAGCTTGTGGCACTCACCCTGTTCTCCAGCATCCTGAGCAGCAGGCGGAAGCGGTCGTCCTCGCGCAGCCACTGGGGCAGCTCCTTCTGCCCATGGTTCTTGGCTTGTTCCAGCTGCTCCTTGAGCTCCCTAAGCACCGAGATCTCCTGAGTCAGCTGGCTGTGCCAGGTCCTCGTGGCCTGCAGGTCCAGCTCAAGGTCCAGTGAGGTGCGGATCAGGCGCTCATTCCGCAGGGATTTGACCGATGAAGGCTGTGCGAGGTATGGCTTCCAAAGTTACCAGAAGACTCCGCCCACGGGGCTACACAACCCTCTCCTCCGAGCTCCAAAGACCCTCTTTTATTTACCTCCAAGCATCCTATTAGGCACGACCCGCCCAGCCCTGTCATGAATTCTCTCGTCACACAGCTCACATTCACTGGGCTCTTAGCATGACCCAGGCACAGAGCGAAGCGCTTTGCTTCTACTATGGCATTATGTCCACCACATCCCTATGAGGGGCTCACTGTTGTCATTCACACAGAGGAGGCTCACAGAAGGTAGGAGAACCGAGGAGAGGAAGCTGGAAGGCTGAGTACCCACCCTGGCAGCTGTAGCTACCCACTCAGTGCAGTGAATTAGCTGGGCTTGTCTCAGGGCCCTCATGATGCCTGTCCCTACCCTGCCCTGAAGGTGTTCTACCCTGCGCCCCCTGACTGGAAATGCGTCTTCTCTGCTCCCAAACATATTTTCACCTAGCCAGCCAGCCAGCCACTTACCTCTCACCCATCCACTGCAGTGCTGGGTACAGAACCCAGGGCCTCACACACGAGACAAGGACTTGACCAGTGAGGGGGACAGCTGGGGCCTTTCCCTGTGTATTTTCAGGTACTGTGACTGAAGCCCAGTTGCTGTGAGTAGGCGCCGAGCAGGCACCCATAGGGGGATGTTTTCTTTCTTTTCTTTGTCTTTTTGAGACAGAGTCTCACTATGTAGTTCAGGCTGGCTTTGAGCTCACTTTTGTAGCCCAGGCTGGTCTCAAATTTGCACTGATCCTCAGCCTCCTCCCAAGTGCTGGGATCACAGAGGCTTTCTGGTTGGTGAAACAACTCTCTCTCTCTCTCTCTCTGCCCCATGACTGGGTAAGCCTGCCCTAGGGGTGGGTTGGCACACCATGTGGTATCAGGGGCGGAACTGCAGTCCCTGCAGTCACATAAGCTTGCCTAAACAGGTGCTTTAGACCACTAAGCCATGTCACCGGCCCCCAGTGAGTGTGACATCTTTTTTTTTTTGTCTTTTTGAGACAGGGTCTCACTATGCTGTTCAGGCTGGCCTTGAGCTCACTTTGGTAGCCCAGGCTGGTCTTGAACTCACACTGATCCTCCTGTCTCAGCCTCCCAAGTGCTGGGATTACAGGCCTGAGCCACCAGACTGTGACATCTTGAGTTGGTTAATGCTGTTACAGTTTTGACCAAGAATGTCCCCCCAAAGTCTCATGTCTTCAGAGGTAAGTTTTTGAAAGGTGATTGAGTCACATGAACTCACACACTATTCAGAGGTAGAGCCTGGTCGGAGGGGCCTGGCCATGGAGGTGTGACCTGCCAGGGTATATTCTTGTCCCCTGGTCCTCACTTCTCTTTCTGCTTCTTGGATGCCAGGACACGGGCACCATTCTTCTGCCACACCCTTCTGCTATGCTGCTGCTGATCTTGGGCCAACCAACAATGGACTGAATCTTCTGACAACAATGAACTGAAATTGGGCCCGGCAGGATGGTTCAGTGGTCTAAAGCTCCTGCTTAGGAACGCTTAGGCAGCTGCAGGGACCGCCGTTCGATCCCTGGCACCACATGCTGCGCCAGCCCTGCCCTCAGGGCAGGCTGAGCTGGCCATAAAAATAAATAAAAACAAACAAACAAAAGTTCTGAAACAAGAAAAAAAAAATTCTTAAAAAAAAAAAAAACCAAAACAATGAACTGACATTAATCTTGCCTCTTTTAAATCATGGGTGTGGGCCAGTGAGATGGCTCAGTGGTCCAAAGTGCCTGCTTAGGAAAGCTTAGGCAACTGCAGGGATCGCAGTTTGAACCCTGGCACCACATGTTGCGCCATCTCCACCCCCAGGGCAGGCTGGGCCAGCCATAAAAAAAAAAAAAAATCGTGGGTGTGAAGCCCTTAGCCTCAGTGATGTGAGGGTGGCTAATGCAATTCTTCCTGAATGGCTTTCACGTCCGCCCAGTGTGTACATTCCTGACTTCCCTGTCTGCCATAATTTGGCCTTTGGCCCCTTCTTCAATACCTATGCTGGTCACGCTCCTGCCCAGTGGCTGAGGGGAACATCGGTCACCAGGCCACACGTATGTTGCACATGGAAAGGAAGTGGGGAGGGCAGGCACACAAGGCGACTCTTACCCGTTTCATCCGGACACTGCGGCGCTCCAGAGAGTTTCGAACAAAAGGTGGCTTTTTGGACAGAGTGGAGCTATCACTGTCACTTCGGTTTAGCTACGACAGAAAAGTCAAGAGAAGTTAAGCACAGTAGAAAGGAATTCTAGGAAATGCTGGGACAAGCAGGAGCGGGCTTCCCTACTCAGGGGGCCCTTCTTCTCCTTGTATAGCTTCCTGTTCTGGGTTTCATTCTCCTTTTTTTTGGGGGGGGGGGTACCTGGGATCAAACTCAGGACTTTGCACTTTCCAGGCAGGAGTTTATGTGGCTGTGTTCCCAGCCCGACATTTCTTTTCCTTACTCTCCGGTGAACTCTCATTAAGGTTGCCATTTGTACATGTTAATCTCTCATGCTAACTGAAAAGGATTACCTCACTGAATCTGCCTAACAACCCCATGGCATAGGAGTGTTGCCATTTTACATTGAGGACACAGAGACTTAGGGGTCACAGAACCTGCGCAAGGCTAGTGAGCTGATGAGCTTCCCAGGAGGTGCAACAGTGTCGGTATCTTGGCAGGACATACTGAGCTGGACCCACTGCACAAGGACCTGTTGGCGTCATGGAGCCCATCTTTATGGATTAAATAGGGGTTTTGTCCAGACCTGTCTTTGGGGCTCGAGACATCATTGCTCTGTGCTGGAGTGCTGGCCTAACACGTGTCAGGCTCTGGGCTTTAACTCTAGCACTGACAAGCCGGGAGGAGAAAAGAAAGAAGAAAAGAAGGCAGGCAGGCAGGTAGGTAGGTCAAGGCAAATCCCTCGGGACCGTGTATGCAGAGAGGAGGGGGCAGACAGGCACCATAAGGATTTAGCTTGTCACCCCTACCCTGTGAGAGTCCCTCTAATCACTAATTTCCACCGCACCATAATAGGGCTCAGCCTCTCAACCATGGCCAGAAACCATGCCTTGGGTCAGGAAGGAATGGCTTTCTATTGAAGGTGAGTCCTGCCCCGCAAAGGACCAGAGAGCAGCACAGGGACAAGAGCGCTTCTCTGGAGGTGACAGTGGGAAGTCACATTCCCAAAGTTACAGGGCGGACACAGGTCCACACACCTGTGTGCATGTGTCTGGCAGCTGTTGGTTCACTGCTGCGGGTCTCTCCTGAGACGCTATTAGTGTCATTATGTTGTCATCGTATATATATGCATATTCCTCTAAAGCTGATGAACACAACTGCTGCAGAAAGAGCTGCTGTGCCAGTCAAAGCCTCAGACTAGAAAAGGACAGCAAACAGTGACACCAAGGGCAGCCACATGTACTCTGTGGTTTCATCTAGGCCTCAAACAATCTGAACAACAGCCAGAGAGATGAAGCTGCTTTCTGTGCATCACAAGCTGGAGATCATCAGCCCGTGGCCTGGTCCACGGCTGCGTGACTGTGCCTCCTCCCCACACCCCAGCCACACGGAGGCCTCAGAAAGGAAGCTCAGGTGCAGATGACAGAGCCACCATCCTGCCAAAGGGAGTGGCTTCCTATGAGTGGATTGCGTGTGGGACTAGAAGGAACTTCATTCTACGCTGTTGCAATGCAAGGAGGCATCTGTAGAATATGTGTCATACCCACCAGAAATAGAAACCAGGATGACTGACCCTTACTTAGTAGTTCATGTGATAAAGTTCATGTTAAAAATAGCGGTGAAAAGCCGGGTGTGGTGGCTCACGCCTGTAATCCCAGCACTCGGGAGGCAGAGCCAGGAGGATTGGTGCGAGTTTGAGACCAGCCTGGGCTGCAAAAGTGAGCTCAAGGCCATCCTCAACTGCACAGCAAGACCCTGTCTCAAAAAGACAAAAAAAAAAAAAAAATAGCGGTGAAAGCGACTTCAAATTCTTGAACTTCAATTCTACTTTTTCAGTTTCTTTTTTCAGACAGTGCCTCATAGGCCAGGGAGATATATAGCTTAGCAGACTAAGTGCCTGCTTAGGGAAGCATAGAGACTGGGGCTTTTTTGTTTTGTTTTGTTTTAATGAGCAGAATAGATTTAATGAGGGAAAGAAAGCACTTGTCCAAAAGAGGAATAGGAAGAGGGCCCCGGTGGGTTGTCCCTAAGGACTGGGATTTGATCCCCGGCACCACAGGCCATGCTGGCTGTACCCCCAAGAGTGCAGAGCCAGCCACCGAGTACCCGCATGGTGCTACACACCAGTAATCCCAGTGCTGGGGAAGCTGAAAATAGGAGAATCACCATGAGTCTGAGCTGCATAGTAAAACCCTGTACAAAACACATTAAAAAAAAAAAAAAAAAAAAAAAAGATGGGGTCTAGGCAGTCTGCCTGGCCTTGAACTTGCTGTGTAGCTGAGGGTAGCCCCAAAGTTGAGGAGATTCTCTTGCCTCAGACTACCAAGTGCTGGGACTTTAAAGTACCACTAGCCAAGCTCGCTTCTACTTACTTTAAGATCTGTAAAGCATTTACTCTTACACATGATAGGGATATCATTACCTCATTATTACTTCTGTTTATTGGCTAGAGAAATGAGTAGAACCACAGTAATTTCAAGCTCAGGGAGCTGGCTACGGAATGAGAATTTTGCAAAGACGGTCCACTTGGTCAAAGGGAGTCAGGTAACGAAAGGGAGGGCAGCAGTGCTTAGATATACACAAGCCAGAGAAGCAGCAGAGAGTGAATCCACTGTCCCGCCTGCACTAGCTTCCATGTCATTAAGGAATCCACAAGAAAAACTAACTGTGTGCCCCAGGTCCTGCTGAAGAACACAGATGGAGCCTCCCAGCGGAGGACGCGTTCTGTGTGGAGATGTGACCAACCCTGGGCCAGTGCAGGGGCTACTGACAACTGGCCTGGAGGAAGAAGCCGTTCCCGAGGTGGCTCCAAGAGGCACACAGGCTACAGGGTTGGTGTCGGACTCCAACTTTGCCTGAGTAACCATGTGCCTGAGGGCAGAGTGCTTTGCCTCTCTGATTCCCCTTGCTGCATTTACAAAGAGAGGAACACAGCTGGCTTTGCAGGGGCATCTGTAAGACGGATGACATGGAAAGGTTTTCTTTTTGTACAGAGGAGAGGAAGATGTTGCTGAGTAGCATCTGAAATCTCATGCTATGGACAGAAACTCCCAGCTCATGATTTTTGGTGGGAAACAAAGTCCATCTCCCACTGGGGAGGCCAGAAGGACCTGCATCTTGTGTACCTGGCCTGTCGTGCTGCTGGAAGAACCCCCTGGACTAGGCTGCAGGCTGTTTGTGGGGGTGCAGCAACTTGGTGGGGTGCAGCAGTCAGCAGGCACTACCCACACTACTTCACAGAAAGGAGCTGGTTGGGGGCCATGGTAGAGTGGCCAACCCTTAGCAGTCAGGGACATGAACTCAGACCCTAGAGCACACCTGAAACCTCAGAGTCCTGAGCCCCACAGAGCCTTATTTTTTATTCTGACTCGGTCTTACTAAGCTGCCTAGGTAGGGTACAGCAGGATGCAGGAAGTTGCAGTTCCGGGTCTCCACACCTGGCTCTGTGACTACGTTTTCTTATACACACAAACCTGTGATAACACTTAATTTATAACTGTGGCACAGGAGAGAGATAACTAGTACCTTTGGACAGATCTTTGCAATCTCAGCATAGTACCGCGGGCCTCTCCCTTCTCCCTAAGAGCCTTCACCTTTTCACTTAAGAAACCACGTCACCACTTCTCTATGTCACGTGGTAACCTCCAGCAAGGCTTCTCTGCTTCGGGGCCATTACTAAGTCACACAGGGAGTACATGAAGGCACATGCTGGGGTACCAGGGAGGTTGATCTGCTAACAGTGATGGCTACTAAGAGGCCAGCGAGTGGGGTGGGTGGTGTGACCAGCGTGGCTACCCTGGCCTAGGTGTGATTCACGTTCTAAACCAAAGGGAGCTGGAAGGCTTGAGATTTTGTCAGGATACTCAAAATAGTGTGCAACTGAAAACCCAGACTGTTTAACTCTGGAACTTTGCATTTAATAATGTTGGACTAGAGGTGACTGCAGGAAAATGCATCACTGAAAGTGTCGTAACTGCAGAAAAGGGAGGGCTAACACCCTCCCCCCACCTTGGTACTAACACAAGGCGGGTTGTGGCAGGGAGACACCAGGTGGGGCTATGTCCTGCAGCAGCACCAGGCATGACCTCCCCAGGCTTGCGGCAACACGCTTTGTGCTGTGACACAGCCTGCCTCAGTCTACCCGATTCCTTAGGTTCTACAGCCTCATAATAATTAGATGAGTTACTTATTTCCTTGTCCAAAAATTCCTGTGTATACAGCTCACGGACTGTTTCTGCGGTTTACCATTAGGGATGCTGAGGGGTACAGGACTTAGTAGGAGGAAGTGAGGTGCCAGTAATCACAGACTGGCAAACAAGGAGCTGGCTGAGCAGGGAAAATAGGGTGAGGGCGGGGGCACAGGGTAGCCCCGACACTCCCTGTTGGGAATTTTTTTTTTTTTTCTTTTTGAGACAGGGTCTTGCAATGCAGTTCAGGCTGGCCTTGAGCTCACTTTTGTAGCTCAGGCTTGTCTCAAACTCACACTGATCCTCCTGCCTCAGCCTCCTAAGAGGTGGGATTATGGGTGTGTGCCACCACACCTGGTTCCTGTTGGGAATTTGTTAGGGCATACTTTATGGGTGTAAAACAGAAGGTCTGGAGGCAAGTACTATTATGCCTGGTTCTATTCAATCTTATGGTTGGAAGCTTTGGATTTGGAATACTCAGATATGGAGAACGGTTATTGTTGCTCCCCTCCCATGATAACCAGGTAAAGGGCAGGCTGGTACGAAGCACAGAACTCAGAAGGCTTCCCCTTCTGTGACAGAAGTACTGGAACATTACAAAGGAAGGTTCTGTTCATGTTTCTACTTGTTATTCAGCGGTTCTGGGAGAAGGGGAAGGAAGGGTGTTGACCTGTCATCTGATCCCAGGACTCGAGCTAAGGCACACTTTCACCTTCTCTGTGCCATCGCGTGGAAGGCTGGGAGCAAGGGCTGGTCCCATAATCCTTAGCAGCCAGCATGACCCTCAGCCTTGGTTAGGTGCTTAGACCTCCTGCACAGCTTAATGAGGGAAAGTGGGCTGGCCCAGAAAAGGGTTAGAGAGAAAGAAAGAATGTGAAGACCACAGGCCAGGAGGGCCTGAGAGGAGATGGGCCAGAAGGAGGGGCCTGGCGGAGTGGGTGGGAAGCTTGCCCACCATCCAAGGGCAAGGCCAGTGCTCTCAGAACCACCGAGTGCTGCCGCACTGTTCTGACAGAACGTGGGGCCTCTGGCCTTATGTTTCAAAGAACAAAACAAAACAACAACCAAAAAAGGAGGTGATGACATGCCTGAAGGCTGTGGAACCTGAGGAAAGGTAGGGCAGGGCTCCATAAGGAGGAAACAAGTGGGTCTGGAGGATATAGTAACAAGTTGTGATGGCAACAAGCTGCGATAGACTACTGAGCCTTCCCTGTGCCTTATCTAAAGTAATCCTGTAGGAAAATAACAACAAAAACCCTGTCTGGTCCAATGACTGCAAGTCAGGTGGGCTTCCTGAGGCAGAAGCCCTTCATTTCCAGTGTGTTCTGTGCAGTGCACCACTACGAGATGGTCACATTCTGTAGCGGTTCAAAAGCAAAGCCCTATGACCCTTATTTCACTACTGTTCCACTTAATCTTCATCTGGAATCCTTTTAGAGATAATCACCCAGAAAAAAGTCAAATGGAGAAGGAAACACTGGATAGAGAACGTCCCAGTAAACCAGCATTCCACTTCTACGCAGTCACCCTGGCTGGAGCTTTCTCAGGTTTCTGACTGTGGTTGCTGGGTGCCCTGTGGAGCCTCAGGGCAGGCCCAGCACAGCAAGCCAGGGGATCGAACCCCTGATCCCTGCGCCTGAGGTGCTTTAATCCGCTGAGCATTTGGCTGGCCCAATAGTTATTTCATTAACTAGTACCATTTTTTGTTTGTTTGTTTCAAAAATAATTAGGTTTCCAAAAAATACGTAAGAGAAGAGGGGAATGGGCATTGAAGCACATGCCTGGAGTTCTAGCATCCTGGGTGGCTGAGACAGGAAGATCCTATGGTTCAGGCCACTCTGGGCAATGTAGCAAAACATTGTCTCAAAATAAATAAGCTTTCAAAAGGTCTGGAGATGCAGCCTGGGGTTCAATCCCCAGTATTGGGAGGGGGGGGGGTGGATCAGAAAACAAATTTTTTTTTTTTGTGGAATCGGGGATCAAACTCAGGACCTTGTAGTTGCCAGGCAGACACTTGTGCTGCTGAGCTATCTCCCTGGCCCCAGAAAACAAGTATTTATCTACTAAACAGAAGTAAATACAGGCTGGGCATGGTGGTGCATGCCTATAATCCCAGTACTTGGGAGGCTGAGGCAGGAGGACTGGTGTGAGTTCAAGACCAGTCTGGGCTACAAAAGTGAGTTCAAGGCCAGCCTGAACTGCATAGCGAGACCCTGTCTCAAAAAGACAAGGGAAAAAAAAAGGAAAGAAAGAAGAGAAGTAAATATAATGGATATTTTAGTATATAACTTTCCTGTTTGGGGTATGCATGTTGGCATTATTTATTTATTCCTTATTGTATGCAGGCATTTTGTAGCACTAGGGATTTAACCCAAGGCCTCATGTATACTAAGGAGCACTCTACCACTGAGTTACATCCCTAGCCCCATATTTCAAAATTTTCTTAATTGTAAGTGAAGTCTCCCTCTACCTACTACTTGTGAAATGCTTGTTTTCCCATAGTCATTAAATAATTGCTTTGGGCAGTCAATTGATCAATTAAAAAACCCAATCCTGGGAAAAAGATTTGTGAATCTCCTGTGGGGAAACTGAGGCCTGGTTAACCTGCAGGAGGAAAGACAAGCACATGAGTGTGGTCACATGTGCTCCTTCAGGGGGGGCTCTGGGCTACATAAGGGGAGGGGAAAGGCACCATGTGCTTGCTTACCCGGCACACATACTGGCTCTGGGGTCCCGGGGAAAAGGTCTTCGAGCGGATAATGGTGCTTCCCCGAAGAAACGGTCCCGACGAAGG
>PVJA010039114.1:0-19351 GCA_004027025.1 Myocastor coypus | reverse complement strand
CATAGAACAGTGTCAAAGGACTAGATATTGAGACAAATAAATAGCAACTTCTCACCTTAATAAAGTAGGAAGGTAGGCTCTTGAGATAAACCTTAAACCCAAGAACCATTTACATTTAGAAGAAATCCCTGAGGGTCAGATATGAAAATGAAATAAAATAAAAAATAGAAAATGACAAAGCCTAAAAGGAAAATGTAATCTTAGACCTCCAGTCCACTAGAAATCCAGAACACAGTAAGAAAGAAAATCAGAGGCCACTCAGTGAAACTTTCTAAAATGATACCATGCGAAATGAAAAACGAATGAAAAGGAAAATAGAAAAATTAATCTCTAAAGTACACAAAGAAATAACAATCCAAAATAACGACAATAGAGCAGACACTCATGGGAAAAATAGAGGAGCATAGGAAACAATGGATGCTCAACAGAAAAAGAAAATGGTGTCCATAAAACAGATACCAACAGACATGCAGAAGATTACAAACTCCATTGAAAGTATAAGTAGCAGATTTAAAGAAGATGAGAATAGAGTATCAGACCTAGAAGATAGGATTGTAGCTAGTAACAAGGGAAAGAAAGATATCTTAAAAAGAGCAAGAGACCATGAAACAACAAGCCAATAACTGCAAGAGGAGGCAAAGAAGAACAACATAAGTTTAATTGGAGTACATGAGAAAGCTGAAGATCATGAAACTGTCATAAAAACACCTCTTGACAGAAGTACTAGCAAAGACTTTGCTAAATATGGATAAAAATTTCACATGTAAATAAGTAAATCATATAGAACTCCAAACAGCTATCACTGAAATAAAACTATACCAAGGCATCTAATAAGTGAAATTCCAGAAGCTCAGCAAAAGAGCAAAATATTAAAAGCAATTAAAGAAAAGAAGTATATCACCTTTAAAGGAAAGCTCATCAGAATCACTTCAGACTTCTCATCAAAAGCCCTCAAATCAAGGAGAATAGAGTAAGGTATTTCAAGCCTTAAAAGAAAACAACCTCCAACCCGGATTGATATACTCCACAAATCTATCTTTCAAGATCAATTGGAAAATAAGACATTTTCATGGCAAAGAACATCTAAAGAAATTCATGACAAATGAACAAGCTCTCCAAAATGCTGAGAATTGAAAACATAATGCCACAGTGATATATGCACACACATGTCTATAGAAGCATGATTTATAATAACTAAGCCTTGGAAACAATCCAAACTCCCATTGAGTAATGTATAAAAAATACATCTTTTTCATAAAAAAGTATAGAAGGATAAACTTGAGACATTTCTAAGTAAAGGAATATAACCTGAGACCATGCTCTTAAGTGAAATAAACTGTACTCATATATGGAAATAACACATTGATTTCCTCGTGAAACTAAAGGGTAAATAAGGACCAAATTTTATAGTAGGTATTGTGAAATGGGAAGAAATGGCTCAATAAGAAAGACCAACTAGGGAAGGAGAAGGGGGAAAAGGAGAAAGGGAAAAGGAAAAAAGATAATAAACATGGATAAAATTGAAGCAAAGTTTTTAAGTAGGGAAGAAAAATATTATTGAAAGTAGGAGGGAGGTTGGGAGTAAAGAGGACTCAAGATGTATCACGTACAGGTGTTAACTCCCTATTGTGTACATGATCATTCTGTATACCTAAATTGTGCAAATAAACTTAATTAATGTAAAACAGAAAAACAGACACACCAGTTAAAGACTGAATGTCTCACAAGAAATAACTGATACTAAGAAAACAATACTTTTGTAAATCAGTGATAAAATCATATTTATTAGTACCATTTTGCACCTGAATTTTTCGAAATAAGCAAATGACAAGTCACCAGCCAAAAGCTGTACATAAGCCAACGTCCAAGATTAAGTCTTTGATATGTTAAAATGATAGACCATAAGTAGATGTAAAAAATTCAATAATGAAGCTGAATTAGAAAACTTTTAAATTGTGCCTAAGAAGTTACACTTCTTTTACTTTTTTAATGTTTGACATTCATTTAACAAATATATTATATGATTACTATAAATAATATTGCCCAAGAAATTTTTCCTGCAGCTCAAGATGAGTGACATTCTTATAATGTATTATAGTATCCTTCACCTACAAACACTGTAAATATTCCAAATACTGTGTCCCAATATACCATGAGCCTGTTTGTTATGGAGCATATTTTGCTCAGCTAAAATGACAAACAGCACAGAATATTTTTAGAGCATAGTTCCAAGGGAGGCAGGAGGGCTAGCATTGCTATTTAAAATATTAGTTTCATCATCAGTCTCTGGCATCAGAGCACCAGGATAGAACCCTACCATCACTATTGTTAACTTTTCATAAGCTGGGATAGTTTTGAAAAATAGAAATGCTTTCTATTTCCTGGCGTGAACATAGGACCTAATGAGTTAACAGTTTTTGCCGCCAGTACTCAATCTTAGTTACTTAATGGGACAGATGGATATAAATAAGTTCTAAAATATGAAGATTATAAAGAATAGTGTAAGTCAGTGTGAAAGACCAGAAAGAACCAAAAGAATAATAAGGATTAGATAATATTTTGGGGAGCAGAGGCTGAATATGGAAATGGGGGGGGGTAATACAGACTGGAGGTAGTGCAGTTTGATAATACCTGAGGACCTATCTGCAATATTTATATAATACAAGATGATTATCCAAGCATGAAACAAATATTTTATATTTTTTCTTCAGCTGGCAAGATAGTTCAGTGGACTAAGTGCCTGCTTTGGCAAGCGCAAGGACCAAGGTTCGATCACTGTCCCACATGCTGCACCAGCCCCGCCCCCAGGAGGAAAGGATGTGGTGGTGCTGGGGAGACTGAAAATAAGACAATCAAAAGTCCAAGCTGCATAGTGAGGCTCTGTAACAAACACATAGATGAAAAAAGGAAAAAGAAAAAGAAAAGGTAGTCAGTTATTTTTTCTTTATCCTGCTCCCAAATCATGATGCTGGTGAGTACTCTTGAGGAAGATCACAGAAAATTTCCAAAAATGGAAAAGCTACAGAAGTTCCTGAAATGTATCTTGTGAGTTGAAAGTCAGTACAAATTACTTGACATAAAATACTTACTCTCTGCATCTTCAGAAGGCGTCTATTAGCCTCATTTATGTTAGCTGTTTGTTACTGTATGCCTGAAAATCGAGAGAGAGAAGGAACGGGCTTTTTCCTGTGGCCAAGTTCTTTAGTCCCAGTGCTCTTTGACCATATTTGCATGACACTACATAGAGAATCCAGTTAGAAAAACACTAAGCTTACAAATATGCAGGGTTAAGTGACTAACGAAATTAGATAAAGACCATTTAGTATCTCGTGTCAGTGAAGATGAGAGAATAAACACAAAAAATTCTATTTAAGTAATGACACAATCTCTTCTAGTGCAGTGATATTTAAACAGATGAGGCATTTTGCCAAACCCCCAGGGGAATGTTTTCTATCCTTTGACTTGGAAATATCAAGGCAGTGACTTGTTCATCTGTATTGTACACACAAATTCTACGGCTTAGCTGGGTTGTGATGACATACGGGAGAGAAACTCCTGACCTAAAGATCCTATTCTCCTAAACCAAAGAATGAATTTTAAGAACATTGGAAGTTAAGAGCAGAATATATTTATTGAGGGAAAGAAAACTTCTGTCCAAAAGAAGGACAGAATAGGAACTGACTTACAAAGGAACTAACCTTTTCTAGAGAGTTCTGTACAGCAAAGCCATGATGTGAGGTGGGTCCAATTTGGAAAGCATAGGAACTCATTAGGTGGGCATGGGCAGGACAAAACTAAAGTCAACCAATGAGATTACAAGTGTAATCACTGAGGTAAAATTGATCAAATTGGGATCAAATGGGGAAGCAAGTCAGAACGGGGCCCTTTTCTGTAAAAGTCACTAATTGGGTTAGTAACTCTTCCGGGCCTTTGCAAGGTGACTGATACCTATTTAGAACATCAGTTTCTGAAGTGTATTCCTATGCAGGTATGTGGCTGCATTTGTTAATCTCTTCTCTAGAGGTCTGGCCCGCAGCAGGAATGCCTGTCTCTCCCACGGTTTTAAGGTATCTTGTTTTCCTTACCAGTTCTTTGGAAGTCCTAGCCATGTCTGCCTGCCTATAATCTTTCTAATTCAGCTAAATACAATAATGAGACATATATTTAGTTGTGGAGATATGGAAGGAAAGAAAAATTCAGAGAAGAGTGTGTGAGCTCACTTCATTCTATCATTTTATTTCCTTTTATTTTTTGTGGTACCAAGGATTGAACTCAGGAACTTGTGCTCATCAGGCAAGCACTTATTCCACTGAGCTATCTCCCTGGCCCCAGCTCACCTCAATCTAAAGAATGATAAACTTAAGGAAAGCCATTTTTTCCTAATAGTTCCTAATTTTTACTACGCAAAGGTACAGGAAGAGGAATAAAATTAAGCAGTACAAGATGCAGAAAAAGGTCATTTCTATGGGAAGAAGAGAAGGTGGAAGCTGTACTTACTGTGATTCCAGATCTCACATAAGGAGATTTCACATAAGGAGACACAAATCTCCCCATGTCTGTTCTGCTTACCTTAAACCATAAGCTGAATATCAGATACCCTGCCAGGCCAGTTATCACCAGAACCAAATCAGCAATGATTATTTCTTCTTTTCTGTCTTAAGTTACTTTTCTTGTTGCTGAGACAAAACACTCAGTTCCCAAAGTCAAAGGAAAGAGAGGTTTATACAGCTTATATGTGTAGAGGTTTTGGTTCTAGGGCGAGGTGGCGCATGGCAGGAGAGCCAGGGTCCACAGAGATGGAGGACGGCAAAAGTGACCACAGAGACGATAGGAAAACCTCTTTCTGTCCCTATGATTGTAAGTAGGTTACTTGCCCTACAGTGGGTGTAACACTCACACTCTTAATTCCAGCATTGAATCATGAATCAATCACACATTCTGCATACAAACACCTCTGGAAAAAAAAAAAAAAAATCTACAACCATATGAGCAGCAGTTCTCAACCTGTGGGTCGTGACCCCGGTGGGGGTCGAATGACCAAAACACAGGGGTCGCCTAAAGCCATCAGAAAATACATATTTAAACCCATGCTATACCATGGTGAAATGTTATTTATTGGAATCAGTAATTAGAAGTAGCCACCAAAATTATTTTTTGGTTTGGTGTCACCGCAACATGAGGAACTGTATTTCAGGGTCACAGCATTAGAAAGGTTGAGAATCACTTCATAAGAGGCTTTCGGGGGACGTCTAGACACAATCCATAACATTCGCAGAGTCTCATAGTTACAGTGTGTAACACGCTACATTGCACTTTGAAAAATCTAGATGAAGGACAGAAATTCATTCAGCATTTTTCCAGGCTGACACAAATGAGGAGCTCAGGTGCTGTCTGAGGTAAGGCATATTATTCAGTTGTTGTGATGTTTTCAAATAACAACTGCCACTTATTCGTTGTAACCATATACAAAACATAACCATAAATTTCTAAACTGGTTGCCATATCAACTTTGGCACATGTAAGTACTCTAAAGAATTTCACTAGGGTGAAAAGTGAAAGGGGCCTCACTGTGTTGCAGTGAAACATTTATCAGAAAGCATTTGATTGGGACATTCCAGTACAAGGAAAGAACACATTTTCACTGATACAAAATTCAAACCCGTGCTATTATATGAAGATCACACCTTATTCTGAGCTCAACATTTTGAAATTTATAAGAATTAAATGGTATAAATGCAAGAAAACCTTTCTCCTTGGCATCTCAGTTACTTTTCTCTCCTTGCACAGACAAAATACTTGATATCCAAAGGTAATGAAGGAAAGGTTACTTAATCTCACAGTTTGTGGATGCTTCGGTCTATAATCAGCTGGCTCCAAGGCAGGGTGGGGGCAGCAGCTCACCAAGGAAGAAGATAACAAAAACAGTAAGAGCAGAAGGGGCGGAGAGCAAGCCTCTATTCCCTCATGCTGTAAGCATGCCATCACTCCCTAGGGCGGGTGTAACACTCACAGTGTCCCCCTGCTCTTCTCTTGCGCAGACTGAGGATTTTCCAAAGCAACACCCCTGGCCCTGCCGAGGTTCTTCCTTAACTCTCTAAACTTATCAAGTAGACACAAAGACTCAACCATTACATTTCAGAAATTGGTTAAGAATTGGGGGAAATTCTCTAAATGTTTATTCATTGCATGGTGTGCTCTCACTTGTATGTTTTGGAAATATTTTAAGTAGCTGGGTTAAAAGTCATGTCCGCAGAGATTGTTCCCTTTTTGTCAGTTTGATTTCATCCCTGGCAGTTATTTGAAGTTTGAATGACAGCAATCTATTTGTCATGTTTTTTTAAAATATTGGCTCCTTAAGTTAAGCACAACAGATGAAAATGTAGAGATATGCTAAATATAGAGACATTTTTTAAAGTAATGGGACATGTTCTATGAATAGCTGTTAAACTAATTTTCTCAAAATTGATGTAGTTTTGGGAAAAGAGATCTTTTTGAAAGAATTTTTCTTTTTAGGAAGAATTTTAAAATGTAAAGATCTATGAGATAGGGAGATTTCCACTTCAGAAACTGGAAACACGTATATTAGACCAAGGAAGATAAAAGAGGAGGAGTAGGGAATGAAGGGTAAAAGTCGGGAGGAGGATGAACAGGAACAGGAAGACAATGAACCAGACGAGAAGTGGAAGAGGCCTAGTCTTCGTCCAGTAGGCCTTTCCCTTACTGCACATGGTTTACTTCTATTTCAGCAAAAGAAAAGACCCATTCTTAGTCAAGTTATCACATCTGAAAATTTGAAAAATACATTTTAAACAGATATCAGCACTTATTTTTACTGAAGTCCAAAAAAAGAGACACTTGTGTGATTGTTTTGTATGCTTGCAGAAAGTATGAAAAATATAGCGAACTATGCTGTCTCACATGTTATCAAGTATAACGCATAAATACTAATTTAAAAGTTCTTTAAAATGTATGCATTTAAGAAGCCATGATAGTGATTCTCTCCCAACAAACATAAAACAAGAATATTGGCTGGGGATCTAACATTGGCAAGCTGAAAGGATGAGAACTTGGAAACTCAGGCGAAATTTATAACATAAAATAGCTTTCTTTCTTTAACACTGTGTACATGATATGTTAAGCTTTCACATACGTAAATCACAAGGTGAAATAATATATCATATATCATATATAAAAACCTATTTGAATATGGATTTTAAATTTTATAAGTCAGAAATGTCTCTCTAGGTGTTTAGAAACATGATGTTTAAAATCTAAAAATTTTAAAATTAGTTGTCTTTAATTTTAAATGTGATGTCTCCATCCATATGTCTTCAACTCATACCACAGCACCACCCCACATATATAACAATGAATGGTTAATCGAAAAGGCAGAACACAGGTAATTTTGTACCATATTTTTATTGTACACTCATATAAGATTAATCATAATTAGATATGTTCTCTGAGGATTCAGCGTGCTTTTATCTCATGAATTGAGAGCTTACAAAAACCTTTACAAAAAGTCACTGTCTGACCCACACTTAGTGGTCTGTCCTTAGAGGGTTAAAGCAGAACAGCTTTTGGCTGGTGGCAGCAGAGTTCTCTTGTGGGCATCAAGGGGTGGGAAACGGGCTGAGTGTCCCTCAGGCACAGAACTCCCTGATGTTTGCAGGAATGGGGGGGGGGTAGTTCCTGCGTTCGAATCCTCCACTACCTTTTCCCCTCCCTCAAATTCTATTAGTTACAACCACTGCTCCCCCTCTGCAACTTACTAAGTAGTCTCCTCTTCCATGATGTGTTCTTTTGCCTGACAGTTAAGAAAACGATTTGAGCGTTTGAATGGACTCCTTTCCAATAAATGGTATGGAACATTTGATCCAACATGTGCAAGAAAAGTTGAAAAATAAAAAGCAAGGCTCTAAGTCTAACCATAACACTTTATATAAATTTCAACACAGAAAAGGATGCCTCAGATAGTCCTTGCTTATCATTGTTGGGAATGCAAAATAGCGCAACCACTTTGAGAAACAGATTGGCAATTTCTTCCAGCACTCATTGCACCTTAGAGGACTTACTATACAACCCATTGGTGCTAGCAGGCATTTGCCCAAGTGAATCAAAAACTAAAGTTCACAAAATAACAACAAAGAATGTATGTGAATGTTTAATTTTTTTATAGTTTTTCTATCTGGAAACAAATAAAATTCCATTGGGAAGTAAATGGATAAATTATGGCACTTTCACACTTCAGCAGTCTGTTCAGCAGAAAGGAAACAGCTGTTGACTCAGGCAAAGCAAAGCACAAGGCAACGTAATATTTACTCCCACTTATGTGACACTCCCACTTAAATGGAGGAGGAAGCAAAATTACAATTCAACAGAAGAAAAGATCAATTCTTAATCAAGTTAGGACGTTTGAAAACTTGAAAAATAAACTTCAAACAGATATCAACACTTAGTTTTACTGAAGTCTAAAAAAAGAGACACTTGTGTAATTGTTTTGCACGTTTGAAAAAAGTTTTAAAATATAGTTTGAAAAATCTAGTGACATATTCTGCCTCTGCATCCTCTAGTCTATTCCATTGATCTTCAGGTCTATTCTTTTGCTGTCAACCCGTTTTGGATTTGTGACCTACACAATTAAAAGGGAATGAATTCGTATTGCATAAAGCCACTAAATTTATGACAGTTTACTACATCAAAAACGGGAAAACCATATGAGCTGTCAAATTCATCTCTCAACTTCTTTTGTTTACCTTTCTTGCTGCCGTAGTATTCCCCAGACTATAATACAGAAGTTATATAGGAAACACTGCTGTTGTCCACTATTGTATTCTCAGCACCAAAAGCAAAGCCTGACACGGAGTAGATTTTTAAATACATGCTGTTGAATCAATGAAGAGATGGACACAATTGCTGTCAAACAGAACAGGCTAAACGTACAAATGTGAATCATAGGCTATTTGCAAAACCTGAGAAGCCATGCTTCTCATTTCACCTACTAGTCTTTCCCTCCCTTTTAAACTGATTCATTCTCTCTTGTTGCTTTCCCATCTGTTCTCTTTCACTCCCACCCCGAGTCCCTCCCCCACTGTTTGATTTTCTTTTGCCCACTTCTTCCCTTAGACTTCTAGTCTTAATTATATTACACAATATGCCATTGTTCTGCCTCCAGGAATGGTGGGATTATATGAATACGGAGACAACCATGATCCTACTTTGCATTTTGATTAAGTTGAATATATCATAGTAATGAACTTTAATGAATCACTCCATGAATCATGTATTTATGTTCTTTAATTTGATTAGATCAGTGAATGTGACAGAAATCTTCTGTTCTGAAATTGCTCTTATTAACTGCAAAAATGCACCATAATATAGCGACTTGGAGCATGTTCTTCTCTTCAAGAAATAATTGTGCCACACGAATTTTAATCAGTTAAACAAAGCAATTCCTCTGCATTAAGCCAGTGTCAAAGAGTTTGTGACTTTAGCTTTCTTTCTCTCACAGTCCTGCTAGAAACACAGTTACACACACACACACACACACACACACACACACACACTCCAGTGCTCTTGTTAACATGGTATCCTCTATGAATATTCCTGAATATTACATTTTGGCTAAAATTATGCAGAACAGACACTATGTATGTCTGTATGAGAAACAGAATGAATGTCACACATGTTGTATGAAAAATATAATAATATTGTATGTGTGTTCTGTGATTTCAAATTCAATACTTGTTACATGAGGTCATACAATTTCCCAAAGGGAAAATGATTGGGATGAGAGGAAGATGTGTCACTGCAAGGCTAGCCCCTCAGATTTTTTTTCATAAAAGGCAGATGTTGAAGAATTCTGGGAGAGTAGAAGGTTAATTGTGATAGGCTTCTTTAGGGGAGGGCCCAGGAAGTGTCTTCCATGTGAAGATATCACATCTCACATATCAGACATTTACGTTATACCAGCTCTTATTTTGTTTATTGCCTAAACTCATAAGCAGGAGTAATTACTATGACTGGCAGTCTTGCTGATGTATTAGTCCTAATAGGTTTGCTTTGTTTTCTCATATATATGCATATGTCTGTATATGTGCATGTGTGTGTGTGTGTGTGTGTGTGTGTGTGTGTGTATATATGCATTATTAACACTACAGATATATGCATACGTGTGTGCATGTGCATATGTGTGCATAACTGTGTGTGTGTGTCTATAAAACAGAGAGCTCCTGTCCTATAGTAGAAAGAGAGAAAGTTTCTACAAGGAGTGAGGATGAGGATGTATCTTTAAATAAGTAAGAGATAAATACTTCTCAATTGGTTAGTCCTAGCACTCAATTATATCTTAATGAACTTCAGTTATGCAATCAGTGTAACCTTTGCCTAAATCAAGATACAAGGAATTGTATCTATTTTAACTGTTGGAATTATATCAGTTTGTTGTCCCACCCAACCAATTTTCATTGACTTCTATATAGCTGAGAATAGTATAGGGTAGGGTAGGGTAGGGTAGGGTAGGGTAGGGTAGGGTAGGGTAAAGTAGGGTAGGGTAGGGTAGGGCAGGGTAGGGTAGCATAGGATAGCATTACCCATAAAAGCATAGAAATAAAAATGCAGTATCACTGTGTATTAATTACTGTTGCATAAGAATGAACTACAAAACAATGCACACTGCCTTGGTTGAATAGGGTGTGTGTCCCTTCTGAAACTGATGCTGAATTGTGGTCTCCAGATGATGCTGTAAGATCACCACATGTGTAAGAAGAGAATTACTGAGAGAGATTAATGCAGGTTTTGCAGGACTGCATTAGTTACCATGAGAACTAATTGTCCTAAAACTTGGCTGTCCTTTGCAGGGTGTTGTTGTTTTTGTTTTACAAGCATCCACTTCCGTTTCTACTTTTACAACAAGTTATGATGAAACATGGGAACTGGCTAGGTGCAGGTGCACAGTCTTGCACTTCAAACCTCCAGAAACAGGAGAAAATAAACTTTTTTTTTAGCTTGAATGTAAAATTTATGGAAATTCATCTATATAAGATATAAAGAGAATAAGGAAAGAAAACAGGAAGTTATTTTTAATGTTATATATATATATATATATATATATATATCTTACTTTTAATAAGAAATAACAATGCAACAGTTTCAAAACATATTAGTAGTACATTCCCAATAATGGACACAATGCATATTGTTGTCCTCATAGTAGTTATTTAGAGCACAGGATGCAGCATGGTATTTTCTCTAATTATTATTAATACAAAATTTCTTCTGTTGAACTAAAAGAAAGTAGTTGTGAAATATTCCATAATTGTAGTGAGTTATTGGCAGAACTGGCAATGTTGTAAGTTGTTGATATAAGCCTTTTACAGCTCAACCTACTAATCTGGCTTTACTTTTCATGCTTCATGGTTAAACTTTTCTGCTGGGTGGTTAAGGGCAAGTTAAAGCAAGACCTGCATAACAGAATATGTAAACTTTTTTAAAATGACCTGGTTTAAGTATTCTGTCATAAAAACAAAACAGACTAACACACACACACACACACACACACACACACACACATTTGTTATCAATATATACTTATATGTTTTGTGGGACTGAGTGGTCCAGTTCAGCATCTCATATAAGGATGCAAATAGGATATTACTGGGGCCAATAATGAGATAAATCTTTCTTAGAAGAAGGTTCGCGTCTCAGATTGCTCACACAGACACTGGCAGGAATCAATTCCTTTAGTGTTCTTGGACCAAACATCTCATATCTCATTAAATACCACCTGGAGACTTCAGTATCTTGTCCATAGTGGTACTTAAAACAGAACTGTTATTTCTCAGAGCAAGAATTCTAAAGGATGATAAAATAATGAGAGAGGCTAAGCAAGACAAAAGCCAGAGGTTTTGCTTTCAATCTAATTTCAGAAGTAACATATCATTACTTTTACCATGTTCTATCTTTAGAAGAAAGTCACTAAGTCCATTTCATAGCCAGAATGGATTATAGAAAATCATAAAAACCAGGAGCAACCAATCATTTTAGGAATACATGTCATACAATTACCAGTATCAGAAACAATATGCTTATGCCCATGTCACCTGAAGTAATAATATATTAAGTATACATAAATAAAAATGCATGGCATAAAATATGGTAATAAAAAGATATAGACATTCACATATGTATATATGAAAATATTACATAATTTGAATATAAAGATAAAGTGGAGCGGTGATTTCAATTTCTACATAGTTGTCATGCTAGAAAAGTTAGACATTTTAATAGACAAAGCATTACTTAGGAAAATTTTGATAAGTTTTACAAACCATCTAACCAATTCATTTCTCTCAAGATTACAGGTGCCTGAAAATAAACGGATTTGAAATTTTTGGTCCAGGGATTTTTTCCAAAAAAGCAGTAACAATCTCTTCTATATCCCTTCATATTAATTAAAAATTATAATTTCCCATTTCCATTTTTGTATCTCAAATAGGGAATACATTTCAACTCGCATATCTATATTCTTATCACAAATACATTGTTTGTGACAGTGCAATTTGTTATAGCTAAATCCTAGAAACAACCCAAATACTCATCAACTGAAGAATGAATAAAGAAAATGTGATATTTTTACACAATGGAGTATTATTCAGCTATAAAACAGGATAAATTTGAATGTTTTGGCAGCAAATGGATGCAATTATAGAACATACTCTTAAGTGCAGTAAATCAGACCCTTATGGGCAAACATTGCATTTTCTCCTTAGTGTGAGAACCTGAAAGACAGAAATAGAATCTGAAGGATACAATAGATATTGGGAAAGAGGAATGAACTTATTTAAAAGGAAAGAGCTACTGAGTTGAGAAGAAGAGAGGGAATGGGAGAAAGATACTTTTCTACGTATGTAACCAGGATGGTTTGGACAACTGTACGTGCATTTTTTGCTAGTTTATGGAAAGAAGCAGTAATGCTTTAATTTGTTTTGTCTCCTGTTTTCAACTGTTTGCACCTCTTCCCTTCTTAATTCCTTATAAATTTATTTCTTTTTTCCTTTTTGCTTTTGTAGTTTCTTTAAAAAATAATAATTTAAAATGTGTTTATTTTTCTAGATTATTTACTTGGTGATTTAAGTAGCTGAAATAACTGTAAATCTATTCAAGACCACAGCCATAATTTATGTGTGTATGTACATAATGCACATATGTGTGTATATGATTTACTTAAATTTTTATTTCCTTCCCCTGATTTTTATTGATTTTAATTCCTCCTCTCTAACCAATCATATGTGAAAAATAAGGTTGAATGCTACTCTAACTTAAAGCAGTTGCAAGGTTTATATAATACATAAAAGAACTTAGAATCTTCATTTTCTGAAATAAGATACCATAGGATCACATTTCCACACCACTATGTATAACACATGCCCTGAAAATTATCCAATAAACCAAATGAAAAGATGTAGAATGTGGAGAATAATCAGGAAAGATTTAGCAAGCTTCTTTTTCTTTGTGGGACCAGGGTTTGAACTCACGACCTTGCACTTGCCAGGCAAGCATTTGGGCCATGGAGCCGTCTCCTTGGCCCCAGGAAGCTTCTGACCTAAGGAATAACAACATGGTGAATCTCCTCAGGTTTCTTTTCTTTTTCTTTCTTTTTTTTTTCCTGTCCAAGGAGATTGAGGGGCCACAGAGGAAAGTGATCAATGATGTATAGTGTGCCTAAGGAGAGTCCCATATAGAGAAAACATTCTCTCAGGCTTTCACAGAGAGCAAATTGGTCAAGCAGTGGCTGTGACTCTTCCAGATGGCTGATACTGACAAAAGATCTACAAATCACTGTACATGGTTTCAGGGTAAATCCTGAGGGGATTTGACTGACCTTGTCAGATACAAAAGTTACATTTTGTGTTATATAGGTCTTGCTTTATCTTGGTCTTCACCATCCAGCAGAAAAGTCTAACCATGAGGTTATTGTTTCTTTTGTCCTTTATTTTCTATTTCACTGTGCTGTATTAAGATAATATGCATAGGATAATTTCTGTTTTCTTTCATATACCTATGCATGACTTATGAGCTAGTATGTGGTCTATTTCAGAAAATGACCCCTGTTCAGCTGAAGAAATTGTGTATTCAGAAGTGGTATGGTGGAACACTCTGTATATGTCCATAAGTCCAGTTGTTCAAAGTTCTGTTTCAGATGCTACTTCTTTGCTAATTTTTTTGTCTGCTTGACCTATCTTTTTGGGATAAAGGGGTGTTAAGGTCTCCTGTCAAGACTGTGCTATTGGTTTTTATATTTTTCATGTCCATTTAGATTTTTTCAAGTATAGCTTGGTGCTTCTGTGTTTGTCGTATAAATATTTATGAGTGTTATTTCTTCCTCTTGTATTTTTCCACTAGCCAGTAAGTAGTGGCCTTCTTTACTTCATTTCATTATTCTTGGTTTGAAGTTCAGATTTTCTGCCAACAGGATTGCTATCCCTGCTTTTTTCTGAGGTCCTGAGACATGTGGTATCATTTTCCATCCTTTGACTTTCTGCCTGTGAATTTCTTTATGAGTTAAGTGTGTTTCTTGTATGTAGCATATAGTTGGATTTTGCTTCTTAATCCACTCTGCCAGTCTATTTCTTTTAATTGGTGAATTGAGTCTGTTTACGTTGACGATTATAACTGAGATGTATTGCTTGTCAGACACGTTGTTCTCCTTTTGTTGGTTACCTATTTTTCTCCACTGCTTAAGTGCTTGCCCTATTTGGTGGGTTCTTTTTGTTCTCATTTGTGGAGTTGTGGTTGTTTTTATCTCTCTCTAGAATATATTTTTTTTCTTTATAGAACTATGGTTTTGTTAACCAAAATATCTATGCAAGGAAAATCAGACACCTTCGTGATTTTAACCTTTTCCACTTCTTTTGGTTTCTCTAGCTCTTCTGCTTTGACCAAAGATTTGCTTGAACCTGTCTCTTCAGCCTGTTCTCCTGTTTTCACTTGTATACTTGGGGATACTTTTGATTTTGGTCCCACACCACTGAGGAAGCTGGACCTCATCCTCCTTTCTGCTTGACTCCTCCACCCAGTGTCTCTGTCCTGCTTGTCTACCTCATCTTCCACACTGCTGCTTCCTCTAGATTCTGCCTTGGCATCCTCCCCCTGCTCTTCTAACAAGAAGCCATTTTATTTTCTCTTCTTGGCTGGAATGCTCTGAGCCTTTCTTTTTTCCCTCTGGTTCTCTGTGTCAGCTTTTCACCATCAACTTCATCATCCTTCACTAATTCATTTATATCATCTTCGCTATACTCTCCACCCAGTGGCACATAGTCTTCAACCTACTCCGAGGAGGAGAAGTCCTTGGAATCAAACTCTTCCATATCCCTGTTACTTCAGGCTGGTCAACCCACAGGACCACAGCAACTAGCTGAAATGGCCAAGCTCTAGCAAGAGACCATAGAACCATGGCTTCACCTAGGATGGCTTTAGCAGCATTTTCTAGAATATCATTTAGTAGTGTGTGTAGGATTGGCCTGTGTGTAGGGTTGTTCTCTGTTGTGGAAATATTTCACTTCCTCCTTAAACTTAAGAGTTTTGCAAGGTATAGAAGTCTGCTTTGGAATTTATTTTCTTGCAAGACTTGAAGCACTTTGCTCCACACTTTTCTTGATTTAATGGTTTATGAAAAGAAATCTGCCATTATTCTGATGGATTTTCCTTTAAATGTGATCTAGTGGCTTTCAGTATACTGTTCCTGTGCTCAATTTCTGGGATTTTGATTACCAGAATATGGTCTCTTTACTTCAGATGCTATTATTTCAGAGATTTCAGGAGTGTGAGTTCCAATTTCTTCTGTGGTATTGTCTCCTGCATTTTTTCCTGCATTTAGTGGGCTCAGAGCCCGAGAATGCATTTTGTTTCTTCGGTCTGTCACTTTGCATAGCAGTGTCTTCTGACGTTTGGTGTAGAACTTTGGTGTAGTAGTTATCTTATCTTCTACTGATATTATTACCCAAGGCAGATTATGTAATTGAGGAAGCTGCAGTTTTGTATTTACCATACTATAGTTAACACTAATAATGGGTAGTGAGATTTAGCAACTGACAATTTTTTGTAATTAATAGGTTTGTTTTCTCGATTATAATGGCATTATGACTGTATAGCTAAGCAGATGTAAAATTAGAAATCTGTATTTACATTAAGTCTCCTAATATCTGTCTTATCACCTCCCCTTGATGTACCTGGAGACTTCCAAGCAGACTTTCACCCCGGTTACCTGTTGTCCCCTCTCTTTATCAAGAGAGGGAGAGAGAGGATGCTCTGACGGATCTGAGTCTGGCAGTAAGTCTCAGCTTACTCGTTCCAGATCTACCAAGTTCAAACCCATCCAGCTGGGCCTAGCTTGTGTCTGGCTGCTCTGCTTGGCTTCTTCCTGCTGTGAACCCACTGACAAGCTGTTCTGTTCCTGGATTACCTGGGTGGATCTCACCCTTTGCTTCTCCACTGGGAGTTCCCCTGTAGGGTTTCATTCTAGGCCCGGCTGCTTGCTGGAGGCAGGAGACAGCAAGTTCTGGCAGGCCGAAGGAGCTGGCTGACGGCTGGAGTCTTTTTTTCTCTTCTTCTAATCTTACATTCATATATCTGGTAATATGGATAATGGTGTTGGGACACAACACTATTACAACAAATACTGTGAATTTCATAGTACCTTGTTAAGTGAAAGTCTGTATCTCTTAACTTTTTATGATTTATCTCTAATTTGTACTCTTTTTAAAAATAAAAAAGAAACTACCACTGCAATGCAAAAAGTAAAAGTTCAAAGGTAATTATGAATTGTCTCCTGAAAGCTTTTCTTCCCAACTAGTTTTGTTAATGGACCACACTATTGCATTGCTGTGTCAGTGTAAAAAATATTTATGATTTCTTTGCTAGACATGAACATGTTTTAAATACAAAATTTGGAGTGATGGGGCTGGAGATTGGAGTGGAGATTGTAGAGTGGTGTCTCTCTTCATCCAGCCCTCACTGGATGGGTCCTATCTCCACCTTGCCACTTGTACCAGTGCCTGTGCAGTGCTATCATAGGCCTGCTCACTTTCCTCTGTCTTTCTTTTGCTTCCTTAGTTCTTCAGGGCTATGTGAGATAAGACAGTGCAAACCATCTGTGATGTTCGGATACCATGAATTAAAATTGGAAGTCTTTGTGAGTTCTTTAGCTGTCAAAAACTGTTTTCCTAAGGCTAGGTCATGTATTACCTATTCCCATTTCTTTACATTTTATCCAGTGAATCTCATTTAATGGAATGCTTATCCCACCATAAAGAGATAATGCCAAATTTTGATCAGTTCTTTTGATGGTGAACAAAGGTATATTTTCAAGATGAACTTATACGGTCAGGTTGTGCTATGTGAGTGTAAAAAAAAATATTATTCAACTCAAAACAAGAGCCCTCTTAGTAAAGTAAGGCATTTTTAGAATAAGTAAATATGTCTAGATAGGTGTGAAAACAAAGCATTTACTTTTCAATAATAGTTTTATTTTGGATTACATTTGGGTATAATTGATTTATGAGTAAATGAGATACACTAGAAAGTCCTATTTATTACAAAGGAACTCAATGAAGTTAATAAACCATAAAATTAAAACTTCACTTCTTACATGGATCTTGACATGGAAAAGGGTAATCAGTTGTTCAGTATCTGCTGATAATACAGTGAGAGTTATGATGTGTTAAAACAAGGTGTCCTAAGTTATATAGCAGAAATTGTTTTTCAACAATGAGTGTTTTTGTCTTATTTTAACTAACCTGTAACATAGTTTATAAAAAGAAATTTACATGTACTTGGGTAGTTTATAATAGTCTATAAAATTGATGATTACTATGTACTCTATCTTATCCTACACATACACAGAAAAATTCAGGCAAATTTTGAGAAAACATATAACAAAGCAAGATATAAAAAATAAAATCTCAGAATTGGGGAAAGAAGTCTAGATGACTCCTCCAAAATACACCACGAATACTTTACTGAATTTGCTATGATGCAATCTGTTTATACGAAGGGTCACAAAATACATCACATTTTATGTCAAAAATCTCATTTGTTTCAGTTAGTTGAATTGTCCCTGGCAGTTGCATGCCAATAGTGCTGAGATCACCAACTGATTATAAACTAATAACTCACAGTCCGCTCACCCACCCTGTCAATCAAGTTGCAAATTCACAGAAGCTGGCTAGATGGAATTCATTGGAAAGCAACAAAATTAATGAGAAGCAGAAGAAACAGGTCAGGCTAGTGAGCTAGATCAAAGCAGCCACAAATATTCTGGCACTAGAAAAGATAGTGGTAGCCAGAATCATTCTGGTTGTCTCTACCTCTGCCATTGTGATGAATTTGACATACTTGTTTTCTGCTTAAAATTTTGCATGTTGTGGACAGATTAATATCTGAATTGTCCAGATTTATCATGTGCTCACTTCAAACTTGTCCTTTCTTCTGAAGTAAGGATACTACTGTTTGCCTCTAGTGAAAGGACTTGTAGTCGTCTTTAGCACTTCCCTTCTTCCCTATGTCTGATGAATGCATCCTCAGGCTCTATGAGTTCGGTTTTCAATTTCTATCCTAAAATCATGCACTTCTCAGTAGTTTGATGAGCTGAGTATCTACCCATGCACTTACTGAATGCATTCATGACATTATGTCTATCACCTTGACCAAATGGATCATAAGTTCACTTCAAAAGCCCTGTTGTGAATAAGAAGCTATACTAAGCAATTTATTCAGAGTGGGTTATCTCCTCTACAGTGAGGAAATTTATTTCAAGATTCCATGGAATGTAAATATTCTGTTCTGGAGCAATTTTGACATATTGGCCTTCACAAGGAAACATTTTGATGAGAAATGCTGCCATAACGGAAGTTTCTTTTTGTATTTGTTACCCTCTCTCAATCAAGTTATGCATCTTCAGCTTTGAAATTTATATCTAATCTAAGTTACCTGACCCCTGAACTTATACACCAACCTACATTGCTATATTCTACCTGCAAGGTTCATAATGATCTCAAACTTACCATGTTTTAAATGACCACCAATGCTTCCTTCTTGAAACCAGTCTTTCCCACGTGAACAACAAAAGCACCAACCTATCAAGAGAAAAGAACTTGAATTAAGAAAACCCATGTATGTGCTAAATTTTTCTACACTTTGAAAAATCTGAATTAATGAAAAATTTTAAATTACAATTATTTTGCATATTCAAAGATGATGGGCAACTATACGCTTAATTTTGTTTTGTTAACATACACCAACTAAAATTCAACTATAGGTAGAGGCAAATTTTTTAACACATGTATTTGGAAAC